>VZRH01006292.1:301761-327132 GCA_013397555.1 Urocynchramus pylzowi
TTTTTTTTTTTTTTATAAATAAGAATACTGCAGCCATTTGCAAGCTCTGCATCTCAATACCTGTGTTTAACTCAGAACTGTGTTCCTTCACTGTCAGCATTTTGCTTTCCATAATCTTTCTCCCTTAACCCACTTCTCTGAAGAAACCTCCTGACACACTGAAAGATACTACACAGAAGAAGAGGCAATCTGTTCTTCTGTAATTCTGTAATGATTATTAGAGACAGAGACATATGAGCATCTTTGCAAAGCCTCGTCTAAATAATGGCTATCAATTCTGGTCAACTAAATAGAAAAATAGATAAAAGAAAAAAAAAGAAATAAAAGACTGGGTGTAGGTGCATAGCAGGGTGACTATTCAAAGGAGGAAAACAAAGCACCTATGTGAAAAAAAGACACTAAATTACCTTTTATAACCTAGGAAAGTAGAATTTGAGAAGCAATAGAATTGCTCCAACAAAGACAGCAAAAGGAAGGTAGGAGTGCATCCTACAGTAATAACAAATAGACATAATCCAACCTTGGATATATTAAAGAAGGATATACCATGACAGTTTCTGGAAAGTAATAGGCTCAGGGAGGACAGAAAAGCTTAATTAGCAACATTTAATGTGATTAGCTGCTGGTGACTAGACCCCACTTCTCAGGAGTTATCCATCCTGTGATCTGTCCTCAGTTATACTTTATTCTGTGTTATCCCACCAATACAAGAGACCAATAAGAAAAACTAGGGATGGTCAGGTCCAATAAATATAGACAGGTGCTGGGATTTTTCTCTTTCCTATAGGGTTTATGTTTGTGTTATTTTGCAATGTATTTACTTAATAATAGATTCACAAAAAGATGAAGAGTCAGCTGAAGAAACAATAATTGTTCATTCTATTCTTTAACAGCAATGAAAGAACACATTATCATTGAATATAATCAGCAGCACCTGACTTACTTCAAATAAGTTCCTGCTTGTCAGTCCCACCTCACTCTTTCCAAGAGCTTCATGGGAAACTTTATAGAGATGCTATCACAACTCATTATACCATTGTACAAAATTGACTGTACCAAAGTTCCACAAAGAACTCTGAATTTAACTGTATAAATTTTAAATATAATAATGATAATAATTGTAAGGATGATGACTATAATAATAATAATAATAATGATAATGTACTTATTATTACTAAGCAATAATGATGAACAGTAGAATTTCTATGTTTTAAGGGTTATGCTCAGACCTTGCCTCCTCTATTCTTTCTGTGACTTAATAGTTGGACCACATTTCAACAGTAAATGTTAATATATTGAGAAATTCCCATCTGCATGCTGTAAAGGAAATATATGATAGCAGGCTGAGGAAAGAAGAGTTTATCTTCCTGATTATTGAGAAACTCATTACTCACTAGTGCTAAACACTAATGAACTGTGAGTATTGATTTGTCAAAACAAAAAAAACCATAGTCCCCCTCTCGATTTATTATTGCTCTTTACGGTTTTCCCATATGGCAACAACACTAATATGAGTCAGGACACAGGACAAGTATGAATATACAGTATGGGTATGTATGTGGTAAGTCTGTGTTGGGAGACAGGGCATCCTAAAAGCTTCCTAGTGAGTTATAGAAAACACCCCCTGACAATATGTTTGTGATTTTATCTAAGTCTCTGAGAAAAAAATAAAATTCTGACACCAACCCGAATTCTTAGTTCACATGCTATGAATTTACTCCCAACCTTCCCAGGCTGAGTGAGAGATCTTCTATCTCCCATTTCCAGTGATAAAGCATTCCTGCCAAAGTCTTCGCTACCCATATTAAATTTATGCCTACATCAAGAGAAGAGCAGTAATTATCCTAAACATCTATGTTTTTTAGAAATTATGGGGAGGAAAAATTTCCTTTGAAGCTGCTTGAGGACTAAGAATGTTAGAACAGTTTCTAAGAGTGGTATGTTTACAAGAAGTAGGATGAAGGAGTCATGTGTTCATTGCATAGGCCATTTATAACATGGGTATTGGTGACATCTGTATAGCATAAGCACATATATGAAGATATATGCAAAAAGAAGAAAATATAACCCAGGATGTAGAAAACAAGCTTAGACAACTTAATTTTAGTTTCCTGATTTGGCCAAGTGCTCTTTTCTGACATATGGAAAGATATTTATGACTGCTGTGCCTCAGAAGGCACATGATTGGCTTCAGTGACTGCATATGGGAACTCCTGCCATTAGGAAAAAGGAAAGGGAATTAGCAGCAGCTAAATCCACTGCAGTCAATGACAAAACAACACAATCACCACATCATTTCTATAACTGTTAGCACAATTCTCCACTTTATGTGGTATTGCAAAGGTGCCATGAGAACAGTGAAGGGAACCACTATAAACATCATAAATAAATGAGACACTGCTATAAAATATAAAACTCATTTCTTAATAGAAATATATTTCACAGGCTTATTACATGGACCATATTCTCTATGCAGTGGGAACTTAGTATTAAACCTACAAAAGTCCTGTCATATCATGATAAGAATTAAATACTTCAGGAATTAAAATCTATACACAGCTATTTATAATAATTTGAACATACAATTAGTCACTTGTTCAGTCACTCAGAAATAATATGACATATCCTACATCTGTACAGTGACATGAACTTGGTAAAAGTTTGTTTTCCACATAAAGGTATCTGAATTGTTTGAAAATATTATCCCTAGCATAACAAACTCATTGGCAACTAAGTAAGAAAGCAAAGAAGTATTTTAATAGCATTCAGATAACACATTAAATCTTTAAAACCTCTTTTTTCCTCTTTTTTCCTCATAAACAAATTTAATAATTGGTCTAGACTGTAACACCATGAGCTCTTGAACCTTAGAGCGAGTTCTGCTAGCTAAGCTTTGTAGACTTCAGGACTGAAATAGTTTCACAGTTCAAAGAACATTTATATTGTGTTTTTGTTCTGTACCTATTATATTTTTCAAGAAAACTAAATATTAGAAAGGGGACTGTCAACTTCACAAAAGGAAAGTAAAGTACCCAGAACTCTGATGACTATGTAATGGATGTCTCCAGGCATTTTGCCAATCATAACCTAAATTCAATCTATTTGTCTTAGTTTGTTGCACATCTGTGCAAGACAGAAATGTGATAGTGTTTTTCCTTCTTTGTCAGCACAGTGTTCTCAAACAAGAGAAAGATAATTGACTACTGAGGCAAGGAAATACCAAGTAATGAGAATGTCAGAGGAACCATGCCTGAGCAGCAGATATAATAAACCCACATATATGTATCTAATAAAACCAACTCAAGAGCTGTGTTAACAGGAAGGCAGGCTCCCATTCTACAATCCCCTGGAATTTCCGCTCATAAGTGCTTAGGCCATTCCTGCTCTGATCAGTGCAATTTTAATAGGATGCAATGCCACAGACAAGATTTAGAACAGTTTCATTCAGGTACATCATGTAAAATGCTTTTGGTACTATTATTTTCCAGGTACTGCCTGTGACAAAACCAATGAAAAAATGTTCAAGCCACTTTGTCTATCTATTAAGTTAAGTGGCGGAGTAGCACAGACAAGCTTTTGTAATGAAGGAAACTTTGGTTCTTAGATCAGAATCGTGAATAACTTTTCACTTGTATTTTTATTTAATAAAACAAATTTACAGTATTTTTTCTGAGATATGCTGACAAAATATTTTCACTAACAAGATCTAAGGATGAATTCAAATTCTAAACAAATCACATAATGTAGACTAAGAGAAAAGGAAAAGTAAAAGCAGAAAAAACTCATGTCAAAGCTGGCAATTCAGCTTTAAAACTAGAAACAACTACACTTAAGGAGGACAGAAAAGCAAATGCTAGTTATTAATCTGAAAAGTAATCATTCAAATTCTGTATTGTTCTTTCTGCCTTAGTCTCATCCAGCTTTTGTCTTCATCTGCCGAGTTAAGCACTCTGTACAATTGTAAAATAATAGTTTATATTGCAGAATATATTATTTGATTGAAAGAAAAAAAATATCTCTATCATACATGCAAAAATATAAATTAAGAAATAACGCAATTTACTAAGGGGAAAAGTGCAATATGCAATAAATGCACAACTTACTTGTTAGAAGGTATATTTAGGGGGCAAGCACACAACTGACAATCTTCAGCTGTCCCTTTAGTTGCATCACCATAGAAGCCAGGCAGGCATCTATCACAGTATGAACCACCTGTGTTGTGTTTGCAGTCCTAAGCAGAAGATGTAAGTACAAATTGACAATTAGACAACTTGCATACGGAAAAAGGTCTGCAACATTTATCCTTATTTTCTTCTGCTTGTTGAGAAACAGTTCTACATGTTAGCTGTCACAATCAGAGCTTCATATGTTCTTGCAGTGAACTTTTTTCCATGTAAAACAAAAAGAATATTTAACAGAAAACCTTTACATTTACAACACACAACAACTGTATTATTGTTTCAGCTTGCTTTAAGAAAACCAGCTTTCAAAGCAACATAAGACAGGTTTAGCATTGCAGTCTTGCAACAGGTCATATTTTATGGCAAACTGTTTTCAGATGTTGATTCCAAAAATACAGCCCATACAATATAATTTATAAAAATGAATTATTATTCTTGCACTAGTTCATTTAAAAAGGTATATGGCTAGCAGTATTTGTAAACAGTAGCAAAGCCTACATTACTTAATTCATATTTGCTAGAATAGAATCCAGCCTCTATTTTGTAAGTAGAAGGAAGGACAAGGATACCATGTATAGGGTACTATCCAACACTTTGTGATCATCTAGGTGACTGCATAATAGGAGAAAAATTAAGCTGAGCATATGAAACATGCAGTATGAAAATGGCAGTACTACATTTATATTTCTTTCTTGTATATAGCTTTTGGCTGATGTCAAATTAAACAATCTTTTAGTAGAATGGAAATCGGTCCTGTGAGAAAAAGCTTCTCATGATGACTTGTAAGAACCAAGTTTTAAAGAGTAATTACCCCTTCTATTCCTTTTCCCTCTCACCATATAGGATTTAGAAACTCTACGTAATTCCACAGAAGCCGTAATAGATTCAGAAAAATTACTTTCCTGGCTTAATCTGTTTCCTTTCTTCACCCCACATTACTAGCACATGACAATATTTCTTTCACTGCTATTTCACATAAGATACCCAAGTGTAGCCCTTTCACAATGCAGAAAGAGAGAAGGCAATAGGAATGGTTTTGGATGTTAAATACCATATTGAAGTGCTTGGTATGGACTGAAAAAAGGATTGAAAGAGCATATGTCAACTTCAAAAGGCCAAAATGAAAGCCATGAGAGAGATTTTTGCTAATACGGTGTGTTCTGCTGTGTTTTAGACTATGGGCCAGAACAAATCTAGAATGTTTCATCCAAGCTGCAGCTTAAGAACTCTGAAGGTTTGTTTTAATTTGGATTTTTGTTTATTTGTGGGGGTTTTTTAGTTTGTTTTGGTTTTTTGTTTTGTTTTTCTTTTAAGTGTGGGCACTTTCAAATTTAAGATTTAACTTAAAATTAATTTTTAAGAACACTTTAAAATTGTTTTATCATTTTAGTAAGTCATGCATATGGTACTGATTGCTATTTAACAGCCTTACTGTCTTGAAGACATAATTTATCCTCAATAAGGAAAGAGACAATATCCTAGGAACACTGATTCCTTCCTCACAGCTTTCCAGGATTGCAATGATTTGTACAAAGCTTTTTTTGCACTGTGCTCTGCACCTGGGCAGCTGAAAAAGCACAATACCCTTTTTAATCATGCAAGCATTGGTGTCAAAAGCAATTGCCTTCAGAAACACTGTTTGTTGTTTCAAAGGGTGCTTTCTTATTGCTAGCACATACAATCAGAATATATTTGAAATGAAAGCCTCAATCCCAATACTGTATTTTAACATAATTTGGAGATTGTGAGCTAATACCAAATTATTGAAACACTTAATCAATTAAAATTACGGCTTTAGAACAGCCAGCTGGGTTAAAATCAACTTCCATAAGTCAGGTAATCCATTTGATTGGTATTTCAAGCATTGACATTCAAAAAAGAATCTACCAGCCATACCAAAAAAAGTAGCCAGGAACAATATGCTTTTTAAAGAAGATGTGACAAAAATAATTTAAGTGTTTCAAAAGAAAAATCCTCTGCAATTCAACTTTTTTAAGACATTATGTCAAATTATTTGTACTTTTTCTGAAAAATAATGGATTCTTCTTTTGTGATAAGTTTAGCTTTAAATATCTTCAGACATATCTTAACATTTTTGAAGAATATGAACAGTTTATATGTCAAGGATGTTATTAAAGTGAGAGACGCTAATACACTACTTTAAAGCTTCACATCTCTTGCTGAGTGGTATTTGCAGGTTCTGCTTTTTTAAAGTAAAACACCTAAACCTTCCATTTTGTAGGAAAACACTTCTTGCCACAAAGACATGACCACCTTCACTTTGATGAAGTATTTCCTGGAACTTTAACATCAGTCATTTCCATGTACTGTGTCTAATCCTACTCAGTCCAGACCTCTGTGTTTAATTCCTCACAATCACAGAATGATAGAATATCCACAGCCAGTAGGATCATTGAGTCTAACTCCTGTCTCTGTGCAGGGCTCCCCAGGAGTCACACCATGTGCCTGAGAGCATTGTCCAAACATCTCTTGGGCTCCGTCAAGACTGCTGTGACCACTGCCCTGGGGAGCCTGTTCCAGTGTCCAACCACCCTCTGGGAGAAGAACCTTTTTCTAATATCCAACCTAAACCTCTCCTGACACAACTCCAAGCCATTCATTCGAGTCCTCTCACTGGTCACCACAGAGAAAAGAGCAGTGCCTGCCCCTCCTCTTCCCCTGATGAGGAAGTTGTACCTGCAATGAGGTCTCCCCTTGGTCTCCTCCAGGCTGAACAGATGAAGTGACCTCAGACACTCATCATATGGCTTCACTTCAAGGCCCTTCACCATCTTCATAGCCCTCCTTTGGACACTCTCTAATAGCTTAATGTCTTTTTTATGTTGTGGCACCCCAAACTGCACACAATATATAAGGTGAGGCTGCCGCCGAGCAGAGCAGAGCAGGACAATCCCCTCCCTTGCCTGGCTGGCAGTGCTGTGCCTGATGCACCCCAGGACAGGGCTGGCCCTCCTGGCTGCAAGGGTACTGCTGACTCATGTTCAACTTGCCTTTGGCCAGAACACCAAGTCACTTTGCATAGCACTGTTATCCAGCCTCTCAATCCCCAGTCCATACATACTTCCAGGACTGTCCCGTCCCAGGTGCAGAATCTGGCACATTTCTTTGTCAAGCTTCACTTGGCTGGTGATTGCCCATCTCATTTATTTGTCTGGGTCTCTCTGCAGGTCCTCTCTGCCCTCAAGGGAGTCAGCAGCTTCACCCAATTCAGTAACATTGGAAAACTTACATAGTGCCCTTTTGAGTCCTGCATCCGAGTTGCTTATGAAGATGTTGAAGAGCACAGGGCAGAGGATGGAGCCCTGTGAAACCCCACTAGTGACACATTGCCAGTCGGATGTCACCCCATTCACTACAACCTTCTGTGCCCAACCCATGAGCCAGTTGCTCACCCATTGCATGATGTGTTTATCCAGCTGTGTGCTGGACATTTTGTCCAGAAGGATCCTGTGAGAGACAGTATGAAAAGTTTCACTGAAATCCAGAAAGATTGCATCAACTGGCTGCCCTTGATCACCTAAGTGGGTTACATTTTCATAAAAGAAAATCAAATTTGATAAGCCAGCTTCTCCCCTCATGAAGCCATTCTGGCTGTGATCAATGACAGCACCATCCTCCAGGTGTTTTTCAATACCTCCCAGAAAAATCTTCTCTGTAATTTCACCATACCCTGAAATGAGATTGACAGGCCTACAGTTTCCATGCTATCCTTCTCAACCTTTTTGAAAATTCAAATGTTAGCCAGGTTCCTCTCAACTAGGGTCTTTCCATATTTCCAAGGCTGTTCAAAAATGATTGAGAGAGGCCTCAGGTTGACATCAGCCAGCTCTTGGAGTATTCTTGGATGAACCCCATCAGACCCCATAGACTTATATGGATCCAGTAGATGCCACACTACTTCAGGGTACACTGAGAGTTTATCATACCACAGCCATGGTCCTTCAGCTCAAGGCACTGGGACCCCTTTAGCCCATCATCAATGTTGGAGACAAAGGCAAAGAAAGGATTAAACATCTCTGCCTTGCCTATATCCCTGTTTGTGAGGGGGCCATCTTCATCCTGTAGTGGACCAATGTTATTTCTGCACTACCACTTGCAATTAACTTATTCAAAACACTCTTATTATTGCCCCCCATATTTCCATCCAGCTTCAACTCCAGTTGAGCTTTGACCCCATCGCTTTTTCTCCTAAAGCAGCAAGCAACATTTCTGTATTCCTCCCACATCACCTGACCTTGCTTCCACCGTGTGCACCTTCCTTTTTTGCCTTATTTCCAAAAGAAGATCCCTGCTCAGCCAAGCTGGCCTTCTGCCTGTTTGACTTCTGACATTTTGTAATTGCTTGCTCCTGTGCCCTTAGGAGGCAGTGCTTAAAAAGTGACTAGTACTGATGGTACCCAGCATGCTCAAAAGCAATGAATCAATATTTAAATCTAAAAACAAACAAACAAAAAAGAGAACCCCACATATATAGGGCCAAAATCTGAGCACATCATACTGTGTATGTTAGTATATCTGAGAAATACTGATCTCGTGTATCCTATACTTTCCCCCCTGAGCCAGTTTGGACCTTACAGGACAAAGAACAAGGATTACGTAGTATGTGGATGTGACCTGATCTGCCTGTTCTCTTCATCAATGCATTAAACTTCTTGCTAATCTGCCACATTTACAGATCAGTACTATAAGTACTGAAGTAGACAAGTCCTTCTAAAAATATTATCAACACTCATGAAAGATTTGTGCTTTCTTGATATCAATTGGCTCAGTTTGAATCTCAGTTTGAAACTTGCCAAATGCACAATGAGCAATGGCTTTGAACATCATCTGGTTTGAGCAATGTCTAATTATACTGAGATTATTTCTTTAAAGCATGCTTAAGCCTCTGATGTCTTAATTTCACGTTCATAGGGAAACTGTACAGGTTTATTCATGTCATGAGACTGGGTATAAAATAGATCCTCATCAACTTCTCTAACCTGCTCAGTACATTGTATCTGCTTTCTTTTTATTCCCATGAAAATAGAGGTTGTTCCAACACATTGATCTAGTGGTTTGGTAAAATCCATGGGTTTGTTTCACAGATCCATAGACTTTGTGGCCAGGAACAATTTTATGTCCAGAAACTTATGCTTTCAATTCCAAAATCATTTCAATACACAATTTCAATTGTATAACACACTATTTTGAATGCATTAATTTTCTATACCTCTTTAACCTCTGAACATCTTTAAACTTCAGTTCGACAACCTCTGTGTCATTAAAACTGTGAAATTTATTTTTGTCCTGAAGTTTATGTATGACTCAGACCTTGTTCCCTACAAATTTCCTTGCTGAAGTCCTGGAGAGTGTTTTCCACCATTTCCTGCTGAGCCATCTCTCCCTTTTTAGAAGAAACCAAATAAACTTCTTTATGCCAAATAACAAGGAACCCTAAATTCACACTGAAAACCACTCCAGCCTATACAGCTGAGAGTATATGAACATGGAAAGAAGCATTTAGAATAGAATATTAGTGATGAAAATAAAACCTTATACAGGGATTACGACAGAGTCCAAGATAGCACATTTGGCATGCTGCTGCCCTTCCTCAGGATACCTGTCACAGAGACAACCAGGGAAGCTGCTAAAGCCAGCTAAAGAAAGTAAGTCTGAGTGCCTATTTTAGTATATTCCCAAGCTGTCTAGACTAGACAATGGTGTTCTGCCTTTGGAAGCATGAATAAGCTCTTCTAGCATTTTCAAACCACTGTAATGTCAAGATGAACAGACAATTCCCTTTCCTGGTGTAACAACACAAATGTAACCAGGATGTTGCAGAGGCTTTACCTATCTTCACTTGAGCAAGAGCCCATACTGCATTTAGCTAGGACATATCATTTTGTCAATGCGGATATGCAGATGGGTAAAGACATTTTGTCACTCTGGTGATGAACACTGTCTTAAGCACGCATCCATCAGCACTGACACCAGCCTCATTCTACATGGTATATGCTGTTTATACACAGAGGAATACAATATGAAAAGGATGCCCCTGGGGACTACCCACTTAGGGCAATTTGACCGTATCTTTGGGGAGAAAGATTACTTTCTCTGGGCTTACTAACAGGAATATAATATCCTGCAATGAATGAAACACCTTGAAATGTACTTGTTTTTTGCAAGGTTTAGGTTTAACCAACCTACTAAAGCTACTGTAAATGTGTGTGTGTAATAGTACAAAACAGTATTTCTGAATGTTCCAAACTGCCCTATGTACCAAAGCAGTTGTGTATATCACAATGGTAATGAGAACGAGGTATTGTGCAGCTCTCTATGGCTGCTCTGGGGATCAAAGGGCTTTGCAGGTTACTGCAAGATATACGTTAAAATGAGCTTTTTATACAGGCCTGTGTCGAAGCAGATGATTTGAGCTTTTATCATGAGTCAAAAAACACATTTCAGCTTCTTTTCAACTACATTTCAAAGCTAAGGAAGAGCTAAAAGAAGTATCATATCAGTAAATTAGATGCCTAAATTGTCTGTTGTATTACTGAGAAAACACCATGAATAATAATAAGGAGGCCAAAAGGCTGTGTAAACCTCAGTAGAAAGAATGCCTTTGATGTGAAACATTTCTCTTTTTCAGCACACAGACTTCTCTCTCTTTCACTTCAAAAGGCTTATGATCCAAATTGAATAGCAGCATTTAATAGCCTGCATGGATACTAACCGATTTGACTTACAGTGCTTTCAAAGTTGTAAGAAAATCCAGAACTGATTTTAAGCTCCCTGAGCACCTCTTCTCTATAGCCTGATCTAGTATAAGCTACAGAACAAAAAATGCAGAGTGCTTGATAACATGTATCGATGAAAGTGCATCTTCAGCTGGTTATTTTCCACTTCCTTGTCAGTGCTGTGTTCTCTTACACCAGCACCCTTGAAACATCAGAAGGGGGAGCTCCGCTGCCTGAGTCAACAGCTCACACCAGCCAAAAAGCACAAAAAGCAATATGCAGCCTATGTGGCCTACTCTTTCATCCAGGCTGGTGCTAAAGACAAAAATAAAGAGGAAAGCTGTGCAGGGGCTAAAATGTGAAAAAATCTAAAGCAACAACCTCAGAACTTACATCTGGCTATGTACCCCTAAGCAGAATAGTCAACAGTTATTGCATATCTTAAACAAGATTCCTCCTTCCTTTTCTCTCCTGTTAATTGATTTTATCCCACATGGATATTATAAACATTGTAGCTGGAGAATACGGTCATTACCGCAAAAAAAATTTTGTCAGGAAACACAAATCCATATTACCCTAGTGATAAACATTTTCACTGAGTATTAAGTGAAAGATTCAAAACATGACTGTCATGTCAAACATGTTTTTCATTCTAGGTACTTCTTTGAGGCTTACAGTATAATTAAATTGAGAATAATTTTAAGCTTCTATTCATGAAAAAGCAATTTGAAAAATCCACTGATCCACACATTAAGGATATCTTGTTTTGCACTGCAATGCAATTAAACATCTTCTATGAGCAAAACAGGAAGAACAGCAATAATTCTAAGTGCCAAATTATATTGGAAAAAGCCTGAATTTTCATTTTGGCATTTTCCCAGCAGGTTTTTCTTAAGGAAATAAAAGGGAACATTTAGAAACATGCACATTACAGAGTCTGCTTGAAATTCTGCAGGGAAATGAGAGTACATCCCACTAAACTGGCACCAGCTTAAATTGTGCTTCTGCAAGACTAATGAAATTAGACATGTTGTTTCAAGCTTTATGCCATGTCAGACAATATAAAACTAAAAACGCCCTTGAGTAAATCAGAAAAGTATATTCAGCATAATTCACCCATTCCAAAAGGCTACTGAACAGGCTGGAAACAGTGGTGTGTTGGTAGGCTTACTATGGATAATATCACAGATTTAATTGCTGAATAAGTAGGCAACTACATAAAAACTACAAGAACAAAAATCTGATTTAACTGAGATCATATGGTTTTATTACTTTTCTGAAGTACAATTCACTAAGTGTTCCTTCAAGGTTTACTAGGAATTTAGAAGAAGGAAGGCATTAACAAAATCTTCTCATCAAACTAGAACAGAATTTATGAAGTTACCTGTTACATACTATAAATTGAATATACTGCAGCAGACAAATGGGAGGGCAAGATAAATCTTGCATGAAAAAGCATTCATACATTTGCTGCTTTCTGCATGCCATACCTTAAATCTATTGTATTTTAAAACATAGATCCTATGTGATAAATAAAATCTTTTCTTTTCTTAACTGTTCAAGACACCGTATCTTGGTGTGAGGGGATCCTTGACCTCAACATTAAGATCTCTTCTGTTACTCACTGGCTTTTTTCTTCTTGGTTATTCCAGGTCTCAGAGGTCACTAATTCAATTGCACAGGTATATAGGATTGCTGTTAGCCATGTCCATTGTTTCCTGTAGGGACACTTACCAGGCATGCTCCTGTCATGTCATCACACACATCCGCATGGCCAAAGCACGTACACGGTGCGCAAACTCCACCAAAGATCGTGCCGTTCACGCGCCTGTGTCGAGGCCAGCACGACTGCAAGGAAAGTTAGATAAAAAGTTAAACTCTTGTTTGAATACAGGAAGGAATGGGTTTTAAAAAATGTTGTTGGATTTGATGCTTGCACACACAACAAACGTACTTGCCAAATGAATAAAAATACCAACATTTCTCTAAAAAATTCTTCTTTCTGGGGTTGTGGCTTTGCACTGACCTTAGCCTTAGCCGCAGGTGTGAGATTAGAGGAAGCTTTAACTTGATCATTCTTCTGAAATGGTAAAATAAAGCAGAGAAATGAAGAACTGAAATATGACAGCATGAAAGCAAGAGGTACAGACTGAAAAACAGCCAGAAGGTGAAATACTGAAAGAGAGAGAAGGAGGAAAAAACCTCAAAACAACAAAAATGTTCTCTGAGAAGTTCAGGCACAAAGAGCAATTAAAATACCATTTAGTCTTGTTAGGACTCCAGCAAAATGCTATACTGTAATAAAGCACAGGCTGAAAACTAGGCTATCCTTTTATTTACAAATTGTGCTCCTTAAAGGATAGTAATTTCCCTTTAAGAAACTGTTCTGATATTTTAATTTTCTCTTTTAATTGTAAAATTCAAATCAATATTCAATGTATGGCCAGTAATTTTGTAGGAAAGGTGACACCATACAACTGTGATTCATCAGCGAAAATTCAGCTACTCCATTTGCTCATAATAAGATGTCAAGCAGCAGTCTTCCTTCCTATATATCTCACAAATGGTTTTATAGCTTTTTTAAATGGCTTTATAGCAAACTATCTTTCTACAGTAAGACTGCTCACGTGATCCAATAATTTTGTATAAGATAAAAAAAGTGCATGACAGATTTATGACCTTCAAAAGCATCAGGATAATACAAAGAGAAAGTTTTGCACTGACAGAATACTAAAAGTGTCATTTAATAAAGAAATCCTTTCCCCTTCACATAGACTCCCCAAAAAGGTAACAGACTCTTCTTTATATAAATAAAGATGTCCCTTTTTGTCTTACTCTTGAAAAATTGAAAGTAATCTAAAGATTAATTGAAATTATTCTTTAAAAAAACATTCCAAAACCTGAGATATTACCCTTATTTTTCATTCTTTACATTCTTGGTTACACATTCCTAAAAAAACCCTGTAAATACAAAAAAAAAAAAAAAAAAATCTAAAGTTATAAAATCCAAAACTCAAAAACAGGTTAAAAGAAATTGCTGTATTTTTCTTTCTGTGGCATGAGATGCAAGTGGTTTCTGCATAAATCTATAAATCTTTTCCCTCTTTTTGTGATGGAAAATAATCTGTTGTGCCCAGATACAAATTATATTGCTTAAGACAAAGCTCCAAAAGTCACTAATTTTAAGAGCTTAGACATGAAATATCAATAGCAGGGCTCAGAACAGTACTAAAAAATCACAGATTGAGGTCTTAAGAAAAGAAATTATGCAACTGGCAACAGCTGGGAAAGCTCTTGACCATCATAGTGATGCAAGTTAACACAACTCCTTCTGGAGCAGAAGTCAAGGAGTACAGAGAAGAGGAACAAATCTGAGGGAGAAGAGCAATTAGATATGAAGATGTTGACAAAGGCAAGCAAATTCATGAGTGGAGCAAAGTAACTATCACAAAGGGGTCCAATTGGTATTAGAAATTTAAAATTTTGTATGCTTTACCTGTCTTTATGGTGTTCCTACACACAAAAATGTACAGAATTTTATCTGGCCAGTCTTGTAAAAAATAAATTCTGAATTTATATAATGGAAAATCTTAAAAGAGATAGCATAATTTAAATGGAATTGGCTGTCTTTGGAAGACTGATCATGTCAAAACATCCATAGCATGAAAATAAGAAAAGAATAGCTGTTTTTAGTGCGGCAGCATCTATGCCAGGTACCATATTATCATATGCAGGAGACAAATACATACATTAAATCAAATAATGAAGAGAAAATGGAACTGAAAAACTGCACAAAATCAATAAAATATGACACTCTGCTTGGTTGAAACTGGCAGAAGTAAAATGAACAAGGCTGAAAGTATACAGAAGAAGAAACAAAAATGGTAACTGGGAAAAAAAAAAGGATTTTCAACTTCTCTTTCCATACTTTCTTAACTACAGTCTGTCTGAAAATCTTAAACTTCACCTTTGTTTTTTTGGTTTTTCTTTCTATGCCCACTAGCATGCATAGAAACTTTAAATTTGCAGCTATATATATGTGCTTTTTCTTGTGGAGTATAATCTTAAGTATGTATCAAATTTCAGGGACTGTTTATGATTGAAGAGAAGGTTTAGCACTGAAGGATATAATGTTGGACAGACAATTTCAGCAACACCAAGACAGGAATTCTACCCAAGCCCTTCAGCTTCTACAACAAAAGTAGCTACTGAAATATCTGCAATGAGGGCTTTTCCAATTACTCTCTAGGACATCAGGCTTAAATCTGCACATGGGAGAATGCACGGACAAGGGAAAAAAAGTGTAAAACACAGTGATACAGCATCTAGCATTTTTCTTAAAATAATTGAACAGACAGACAATGGTCAGGCTTTAAAATTATTTCTCAGCTGAGGTAAAAAATATTCTCCACTTATTTTCCATCTGTACCATTTCAGAAGTAATATCCATTAATTCCTTCAGGCCTTCTTTCTATGTTAGTTCATCCAGCCCCAGCAACAAACAACCACACTTGGCGTGAGACTAGACTCTAAACCCTAAATATCACATATAAGCATGAAAATTTTTAAAGAAAAAGAGAGCTGACAAGCAAATGCCTAGAGTGCCTGTGTAAATGGCATACTGTTTGTAGTTTTGTGAAGCAGAGCATCTTGGTGTTTGAAACTACTTCCTTAGAGGCAAAGCTTTTGAAGAATGCTTTTTGGCTTCTATTTACCCCAAGGGATGCCCACGTGAGGTAGTTAATCATACGTGTACTTGTATGAACACATTCTAACTAACTAATGACTTAGTAGGGAAGTGGGTATTTTTCTGAGTATGTGCCTACATTATTATCTGTTACAGGAGCAAAATAACATGACACAATCTTCAGAAGAACACATGCAATTCTCAACAACTCCAAGGCAAAGCCCTGGGAAAATGAAAGAAACTCAACCCCATTAACTCAAATAAATTGATCCATCTTTGTTTTGCACAGGTCAGATAACTGTCATTTTCCTTCTAATTGTGTTCATCCTTTGTATTATCATTTGGCTAGAGAGTACAAATATTGTTTCCACTTTCTTTTTATGAACCAAAATGTCTTTTCATAAGTTAGAAATCATCGCAGAGGTGTAAAAGTTCAGATTTTAAATATTATCAGGTATAATGAATCACCACCTGGAAATAAAGGTAACTAGTCAAGCCATGGCAAATTCCTAACAAGAAGGGACAGCTGTCCTATTATTTTCTACCAACACAGGTCCACTGTTTGCTTCCACCTATCACAGTGTTAGCAACATTGAACTAGACTGCATCATGATACTCACCTCACAGGAGGTACCATCATAGCCTGGAGGACACTCACACAGCTCCACTGCAGGTGCTACCCTTCTCCCCCGTGAAGTGTGGTCAGCAGATTCCATAATAACGCTTCTTAGTCTGGATGTAACAGAAATTAAACGGGCAAAACATCAAATTAGATGTGCAGCTGAATGCAACGAATACTTTATAGGGACATGCAGTGGCTTGTTTCTGTATTCCTGCTTAAGAATGAGGAGGTTTTCTTATTAAAATATTTCTTCCTAAACTATATGTCTGTAGGCTTGTTACTATTTTTGTTCATCATGTGAGGGAGACTATGGTCAAATAAAAATAGACTAAAAACCTCTTACAGCACTGTACCAGGCTATTCCTGGCCTGCAAGCCACATGTGCCAACTTGCATTGCAGCTGCATATAGAGCAAATCTGACACTAAGCAGGCTCTTCAAAATTTATGAACCACTAGTCCAGCTTTCTAAAATATTACATTACTGAGTTTTGGATAATAGGGTATTTTTATATCTGGAAAAGATGTCAGCCCTGTCCAGAAGGATTGAGGATCTAAGCATTATGTATATGAAATAAAAATGTATGTACATGAAACAAAAAAGAAATATTCTGTCATAAACCCAGGTCTCCCCAATGCTAGAGAAAAAAGTACTAAACAGCTGTTGTTTAGGTGAGCACTGACCACGATTTTTATTTCAAGAGCATGGAAGTATGATGAGAGAAACAACAAAAGCCTTTTGATAGTCTTACAGCTATTATCAGAAACAGATGTAATTTATCTCAAGAGTATCTTTCTGTGGAGAAAAACTGGGATTTGGGAGCTGAATTCTTAGGAGAATTTGAAGGAACATTAACGTATTACAGAGGCTAAATGACTTCTATTTTCACTAGTAATCTTAACAGAGTGTTTGATAACTAAAGCTACTTGAAGAGCTTGTTTTGAAGTTGTCTTCAGCAGAAAATACCTTTCATTCATGACATACATTTTATTAAAAAGTTTTTTTTTCCCTTCATAATAGGATATTTATCTTTTGGCTGCAAAAAAATCCTGAAAATTATTTGGACGACCTTGGACAAGAAAACATCCAAGAAAAATATTTCGCTGTTGCTACAGCGGTTGGAGGAAAGCTTAACGCAGAGTATTTTCCCACTCGATTTTATGATTACTCCAAAGAAGTTAAACATAAAAGGTAATGGGGGGACCAAAGGGAAGATTTCTTAAATTAAGATAGAAGCTTCAGAAAACCAGAAATTTTACCACCACTAGGAATATGACTGGACTTTGGACTGGACTGGACTACCATTGTGTATCATGCAGTTAGAAACTTCAATCTGATTTGGTGATACTAGAACCTCTGTAAAAGGTTCTTGATACTGTTTTAAGAGAAGAATGCTTATTCCTACCCAGATTTCCAGGAAATTCTCTCAGACTTTTCAGTATATCCCCTTTGCTCTATTGCTGTACACTTATTGCTGTACATTTATTTTGCAATCATTCATTAGAATTTTCTTTATTATAAGATAACCAATCTCTAGGATATCAGATATCAAATAGTGATTACTTTACCAGTAAAAAAATTTAAAATTTTAAAGAAAAAAAATCTGTAAATGAAGACACATTTTTTTAATAAAAGGTCAAATTTTATTTCTCCTTTGAGCTACAGCTAGGTCCCTCTAAGCATTGATATTGGAACAAAGAGAAGCACTAACACACAGAAACAATCTACCCAGAATTATCCCACATTTGTATTCACTGAATTGTTCCAATTTTCATTACATTCTGCTATTTGCTAAATGGGATTTTAATGTGTTTAACAGTTTTTAGCATTAACAGTTACTCAGTGAAGAAAGCTGCAGTGATTTTCTTTTCTCCCATTTTGATGTTGCAATTTTGATTCCTTGATGCCACTCTGCATTCATTAAAATACATAATGCTGGCAGTAATGGGGAACTGGATCATGGAGATGCATGAACAATTTGAGGTTAGACATCAAGACCAAATATTTAAGCTGACTGTTACTGTCAGCAGGCAACTGTTGACTTCTAAAAACAAACAAGATTAAAAGGGAAGGGGACGTTTCAGGCAGTATCAGCACAGCTTACTGTCTGCTGTGCCAGGCATCTGAATCACACTGGCTACATAAGGCACATGAAGTAGTGACCCAATCATTGCTCATTTGTCTTGGAGCCAATTCTGCATATGGAAAAAAACCCCTGGCCTCTTCTTCCCTCTTTCTCCTTGTGTCTAGTACTGACTCCTGTCTATGTGGTTGCAAACAATCTATTCCCTTTAGCACTCCAATTTCCAGTGCCTATCTACATGTTTGCAACACTTACATCAGTGACCAGTCTGAATATTGAAACGGAATAAACAGTGCTAATAACTTTCTTTGAAGCACAAGCTAACAGTATTAGATCAAACAAAATAGTAAGAGAGAGTTATCTTTTCTTGGCCTGTTGTTTCTACCACAGATGGACTTAACTGCAACCGTTTGGAAGATCTTTCAAGTTAGAGGAGGATTAGCTTTTAAACCCAGAAGCTGGGTTCACTTTCACATTGATTGCTGTATTTCTGTGTTCTCAGTTTTCATCTGACTTGATCATACAATTGCCCACTCATATAAGAAAGCTCTCTAATTTATGCCATAGAGCAAAAACAACACTGCAATCTTAAAATTACCTAAAAATGTACATAAAACCATGCTTGAGTCAAACCCTATTTATATTGTTTAGTGGATACTTGAAAGCATAGCAGATTAACTAATGTTTCTAGTAGGTTAAGCTAAACAAAGGTAAAAATAGAATCTTTAAATTAAAGCTCTTGCCAACTGGAGACAGCTCCATTGACTTTTTACGTCTTTTTTACATGACTGCAAGAAAATTACTTTATGCCTCCATTCTGGTCTCCTTTTAAGCACAGATTATAACAGCACTTTCAGAATCCTTACATATGTGGTGACATCCATTTTGAAAACTTTCAGTACTTAAATGAACAGGTTGCTTAATATGGAAATCTCTAATTAGTATGTTGCATAATTCTACTGGTGCTTTGAGGCAGAAATTGTCATTCATGATGGATCTAATAACCCTGAAATATTTCTGTCTCTCTGCGAGACCCTCTTAACCCTCTCAGAGGAATATCCATCTGTCTATTGCACATACCTGTTTATAGACAATAAAAACCTTTTATTTCATATCTACTTATCTATTAAGGCTTAGCTCTACCATATTTCTTTTCAAAAACGTCTTCCTTTGGAGACCATCAACTCCTTTGGAGTCCTTAATCAGCCCTAGATATCACAAAGAATATCTTCTTCATTGGGTCTACATTTTCCCTGAAGAACTAAATGGACAGAATATACAGAAAAGGGTTATTTTGCATGATCTTAAGAGTGAAGAGCACAGCTTTGCACCTAGTATGTTTCAGCAAGAGTGAATGTCAACAAGAATATAAAACAGTCAGTAATGAGGCACATCCTGAAAATTAGCAATATCTCTACACAGCAGATCATAAGCTGGGCTGGATGGCAGTAGATGATGTGCCTGGAAGCATGAACTGTTCTGATGAGACTTCACTTCATAAATCCCACCCTAACAGGTGAAACTATCATTGCTACACTTCAAGATGAAAAACTGAATTTGTTTAATTGCAATTGAAATTTCATATCCTCTCTTCTGTCATGCTAAACCACAATGAGCACTCTGAGAGCACTCAATAAAATTGTTTACTTTATTACACAGTAATATAGCAACCACTGCATTCTTCTCTGGTAAGAGATATCAGAGGGACAGTGAGAAATGTACCAGCAAGATAAGAACATTTCTAGCAAAACAAGTTACTCTTCAAAATCACTTCAGTTCCTTCCCCTAACCCCCCTATAACTCATTGTCTTTAAGGGACCAATCTTCACAACTGTAATGTCACTACACTTAGAAGCTGATGGCTACTACATGCAAAGCCTAAATTATATGTTCATTGCAGAGCTCTTCCCACAAAGCATTTTTAAAAAGTGCTTTCAGAAAATTATCTTTAACACACCACTAAACTGTTCCCAAAGGCTGAATATGAACAGGACTGCGAACAGGGAGGCACCACACATGACCAAAGGGCTAAAGCAGCAATCTCAGATGCAGGCAGTGATATATAGTCTTCCAAATTTGCCAGACAGCTCTGCCATATCTTACTTACAAGGCACATTCTATAGATTGTGCCAGTTCTATGTGTGTATGTTTACCTGAGCTCTACACTGCTGCCAAGAGGGGATCTCATCCATCCTACCCAAACTGTTCCACAGTATAGGCAGGATGGAGCCCTTACACATCCAGCACTGCACTTTCTTCACAACTGCCCAGCCAAAGTGCTTTTTGTAGGAGAGCTCTCCCCCTGTATCCTACTAGTACAAATGTCAGCACTCAAATATATGTAAACCTCTGATAACTGAAGTCTGCCTTTCTCATAATACTTAGTATCACCTTTGGCCCAGGGAAAGTCAATCATATGTATCTCCTTTAAAAGTTTGCATTTCCCATACTACTCAGTAAGACCTCTGGCCAAAAGAAAGTCAACCTTACATATCTGCTTTAAAAATAGCATAAAATTGTTCATCCCAAAATTGCTCCTACACTCCTTCAGATGGAAATTCTCAGTAATGATTTGGGTTTTTTTATTTGAATGAGAAGAGAGCAGAAGATCATCACTCACTGAGCTCCCCCTAGTCTCAGCTGTAAGTTGTGAATTAACAGTGCATGGTCTGCTCATAGTGCATAAGAGGTGAGCACTGGCCTGGTGTTTTGGTTCTCCTCAAAAATCAGGGTGGGAAGCTGAGGGACCATGACAGGCTTTCAAACTGGATGCAAGGAGATGCAAAAGAATGAAAGGTTGATGACTTAATGAGCAAATTAGGAAGCAGTTTGGCCCAAATTCAAGCTAATTATGATTCACAAACTTACTTACAGAGGTGTAATACATACTAATTAACCACAGGAAAAGACAGAGACTGAAGAGACATGAATTCTTTTTCAGGGAAAAAATTTACACTGCTAAAGCTCAAATCAGAAAACTGCATGCTGGTGACACAACCTGCCTTTCAATTTAGGATATATTTTAATTACCTAAGTATTCAAATGATGGTTAGATTGCTTAAGAAATTTCACAGCAGCAAAAACCCTGTCTGTGCTCTCAGCAAATAATCACTAAATGTGCTATCAGCTCCCTCCATTCCAAATTGGCTTATGCCACTGAATCAACTGATGTGTAGATTAGAGAGCATTTCAGGTTTCCTGCCCTGTGAGTAAAAAGCTACTGTGCAATCAATTCCATTACACATTTTAAAAATATTACTTATGCCACCTAACTATTAATGTTAATCACACAGTATCAGGAGAGATGTTTTCTTCAGCCCATCTGGAGTATTTGCTCATGCACTTAGAAAAATTTGAAATGCAAGATGAGCTTTACAGTTTCAAACACACTGCAGCAACTGAAATAGAACTGTATCATCTCCTATGTCTTTAATTTTATCAGAGGACTCAGAAGAGTTCACATCAAATCAGTGAATCTGAGCAGTCCATGCAGCATCCTGACATAAATCAAGGGAAAGGATTTGGGATTAGCCAGTTCTGTGTGTGGTACTGATTAAAAACATAGAAAATTCCCTTTGAGGCACTTTTCCAGCTTGGAGACTCAGGATATTATTCTCTGGTTCACTGTTAATGTGGCCCTGTATGGTCATTAAATGGGAAAAACGATATATAAGCAATATATCATTTCCTACTTCAACATGTTATTACCACTCTCCATGATTTACCATGTACATGGGAATTACTGTGTTCACAAAATAAACATATTTATAAAACTGTCATTCATGCCTTAATAGTCCATGTAATTTCATTTTCTTAAAACTTTCTTTGGTTGTGTTGCCTTCCTTCTCCTGTCTACCCAAAATGAAAAACATACTAACAAAAGTTTGGAAGTGTAAATGAATGCTATGGATTTCATGATAATAAATTAGAGTGTTTTAAATTACATCAGCCTTCTCAACTCTTTTGAGAAGCTGCCTGTAGCAAAGGGACCCGTTCCTCACATTCACCTGTAGATGGCATTCATCCCATTGCTGTATGTGGCTCTTATGAGGATCCTCTTCACGTTTGCAAGGATAGTCATGAACTCCCTCCTGCTGACTGGAACATCAGTGCCATGCACTGAGAAAGAGTCTGGTTTCAGCACAATTTCTTCCGTGTGCTCTTCAGAAGGCTGCAGGTGAATTATCCCTTTTGGAGTGCTGATTTTCAAGTCACCTCCCTAGAGAGAGCCATGAAAGAGAGAGATTTCAACATGAAAAAAGTAATGAAAAAAAGCCCATTGGGTTACATGATTTATTGAATAATATATTTTACAAGAATAACAAATATCAGGAATAATATTCACTTTTCATAAACCTGAAATGGGCTTGCCTGATAGAACTGAAAAGCAGTGGAAAAGAAAGTTTGGGTTTTTCAGATAAAACCTACTGTCATGGTGCATGGCTCTACATAGGCAAAAGCAAATTCATATAATGCTGAGGTGCAAAAGAAGAGATCTACTGAAAGAATGTCAAAGTGTAACCTCAAAGGACCAACTATTTTATTTTTTCATGGACGAACAGGAAGCATTATAGTTTTCTAAGCTACTTAGAATAGCTGCAATAATACCAGAGACTCCTTGAGATATTGAAGCTTTTCGTTTTCTTAAGTATTTCCATTTTCTCACACTAGAAATTAGCTGAAAGTATGTGCACCCTTCTTTTTTGTGTCCTCAACCACCAGACTTTACACCAAACATTTGAAAAACCAGGTCATTTTCTCTTTCTCTCTTTGTCCCTTTCTTTTTCTCTCTTTTCTTTACTTTTTTTTTTTCTTTCTTTCTTTGGCTGAAAATACTTTACCTCTATGATGACATCAGATTGAACCATCAATTTAGCTGTTTCTTCCTCTTCTTCTTCTGTGACATCATAGGAGACTGTAAATTTCAGATGTCCTCCAGCAGCTGCTACCTGGGGAATTAAGAGACAGAAAAAAATATCGAATTAAATAAAAGAAAATGGGCCTAAACCACTTAGGGGCAGTTTTCTTGAGCATCAGTAGATGTCTAGTGTTGCAAAACCACATGCAGATCCCTGAGGATTACAGCTGTCAAAGGCTGCAAATTTCTTAAACCCACAGACTAACAGAGAAATGAGAAAGAGATACGAGATCTGTGCAAATTTCCACTAGATACTTGCATTAGACTCTCAGTGTATTTGTTCAGTTATATGGTCTTCATTTAGGCTGGCCTCTGTATCAGCAGCCTTAGCAACCTATAGAAAATTCAATAACTTCAGTTTCATTGATGGAGCAAACTACCAAAATAGAAAAAAAAGAGCTGGTTTTTTTTTGTTTTTTTTTTTTTTCAGAATGAACCATAACCTAAAGTAAGAATTTTCCCTGACGAAGTAAAATAAATTTACTTTAAAAGAATGTTTCAGCACTTACACTCAGTTTGACCCAGTCTACAATGTGAGAAGTCAATGACCAGGCTCTTGTGTCATGGCAATATATTTCTTCCATGCTCTTTTAGCCCCCATGATCATGGCATTGACACAAGCTATTCCATTATAAATGGAATGTAGTATGATGCCAATCAAAAGTTGCAGACTTGAAGGACAGAGTTCAGCACAGAAATAATGCTTTCTGTTAATTGACTGGAAGCAGCATAAGTAAATCAGATCCTGCAAGAGCTACATCTTGGGTTTTAAATGCATCTGCCTCATACTTCACTGCAATGTGAGCCTCCTCTCTGTATTAAAATCACAGGGATTCTTCTGCCCTTCCAATGCCTACTACTGAGCACAGAGCAAAATTGTGAATCTTGTACAAAGAGAATAATCTGGTTATTCTCAAAGACATATTTGTTCATCATACAGGATGCTTTTGTACACGGTAACAAAAAGCAGTGAAAGCCAACATCTTCATTATTTTGTGATGAATCTAACTCAAAGGGTGAAAAACTGTTCCAGTGTTCCAGCATTTAAGGTCTGGAAATCAACTGATTTTGAACTAGTGATAAAGGTATATAAAACCCCCACATCTGAGAATGTAGAGCTAATTGTTGGTTAAAGCCAGAAAATTACCTCCAATTCATAACCTGGATCTTGAACCATAGAATCATAGAATATCTCAAGCTGGAAGGCACTATACTAACTTGGTCACTCTCCTCTTGACATACTTTAATTGTCTGATGTCCTTGAGGTGCCCAAAACTACACACACTGCTTGAGGTGAGGCTGCCCCAGCTCAGAGCAGAGCAGGACAATCCCCTCCCTTGCCCAGCTGGCCATGCTGTGCCTGATGTCCCCCAGGACACACTTGGCTCTCCTGGCTGCAAGGGCACTGCTGACTCATGTTCAGCTTGCCATCCACCAGGAGCCCCTGATCTCTTTCCACAGTGCTGCTCTCCAGCCTCTCACCTCACAATTTGTGTGTCTAAGTAGGAGTACACAATCCCAGGGACAGAATCCAGCACTTGCCCTTGTTAGATTTTGCTGGTGAAGGCCCAGCTCTCTAGCCTGTCCAGGTCTCTCTGTAAGGCCTCTCTCTCTACCCTTGATAAAGTCAGCAGCTCCTCCTAGTTCAGTCACTGGCAAACAGTGTCATCACTTGTTTACCTACATAGTGTCCAAACCTGCTGGGACCAAAGCAACTACTTAAAAGCCTTGACCATAACAACATGAAAAGACTTCTTCCTTCCTTGGATATAGCTGTTACAGCATTTTTATTTTGCCTGTGGTCAAGTCTAAGCAATGGTTTGTAACTGCTAAAGGAATGTAGAAAATTTAGATATCTGAAATGCTGCAAGAGGTACCCAGAATTGCTTTCAGCTGTAGATAAACATTTTAGATGAGTAACTTATGCAGAATTTTATAATTTCTATTTCAAGTTTAGACAAACAACAAAGATTCAAGAAAGTGAAAATAATGGGAAAACAAAGATTAGGCAGTTTCAGGCAACCCATAAAAATTATGCACCAAGACAGGTTTTACTTTTTTTCCCAGCTACATAACCTTCACCTTAGTATATAAAAATCCAACACGGGAACTCATAAGTCACAAAGCAGGAAAAAAAAAAAAAA
>VZRH01006292.1:327137-385669 GCA_013397555.1 Urocynchramus pylzowi
AAAAAAAAAAAAAGGAAAATAAAAAGAAAAATCCCTAAAGGAAAGGCAGCTAGAATGGATTAGTGACTCCTAATATATAACCAACAGGAAACACAAGAGGAAAGGGGTGGGTTGCCTAGTCCAAAAAAGAGAACAGTCAAAGGAAATAGAAAAATAATTTACCAAAATGTAGAAATCTGGGAAAATGAAGTGGCCATTTTTATTTACCTGTAGCAACTGCAGGGAAGGCATGAAGAAGACTCAGCTGGACTATACAGAAAACTGATTGTAAGGATGGCCAAAACAGTAGCAAGTTACTTGAAAATGCTATTGAAGTAGTTCATTAATTAGCAGCAGTTCAACATGTCAGAGATACTCTGGATATGATGCCTAAGAGTTGGGATATGACTAAGAAGTCTCTTGAGGTCTCTGTTAGCCACAGCAGTCTGAGTTTCACCACTGCAACTGGCAAGATTTGCATATCGCGAACAGGATCACACACTGAAGACAAGGTCCCCAAAAGGCACTTATTGTAGAGAATACATAACAGTTCAGGGTATGTATTTACCCTGTATGCTGTACAATACCAATACAGATTAGAAAAAACCGCAAACGTACATAAACCAAAAATTCCTTTTGTCATTGTTTGCAATGGTAATTTTCTTCTTCTGCATATCTGAAGTACAAGTTTATTCCCAGCAAAGGAATTCAGAGGTCAATCTGTGTGCTGCATGTCATCTTGTGCAAAAAGTACTTTTCACTGAATTTTAAATATAACTGCAATACAGAAATTGGGCACCCATGAGATCCCTCTACTTTCACGTTTTTCTCTGTATCACCCAAAGATTCAGCGTTCTGCTTCAAGGACTGTCATCTGAGACCATCAACACCAAAGAGAACAGGGCATAAAAGTTTTTCTGGCTGGTGACAAAGGCATGTATTGTTGAGACAAGAATAGCTGTATAAAAATGTCAAGGAAGTTCCACAGAATTTCTGTTGTCTCTCCCACCTGTTTTTAGATTAATGCATCAAATATTTCTTTCCAGCTTTGGAGGCAGAATCTACGTGTTCAAGAAAAGTCACAGACTCCCCAGGAAATAACAAGCATAGGAGAGAAAAAACACAGCTATCTCAGTTCTAATCCAAGAAGTTTCTGGCAGATAACTTTTTGGGGCTTTTTGCAATTGTTCACTGCTAACTGTACTATTATGTTACATGCTCTTAAGAGAGCTCTTAAGAGAGCAGACAAGACTTTTTTTACAACACCCTAACAGAGGGTCAAACAAAACTGAAGCAGAAAAGATGGTTCCTTTCCTGTGAACAAATGCCCATGCTCAACAGCAAAAGAGCTGGAGGGTAGGAGGAAGTACCCAGTGCTTTACACCCTGTGTAAAGCATGTTTTGATGTTATACGCTTGTCCCACTAAAATTACTTTTAAGCCAAGATAAGTGATAGTAGACTACAAATACTTACAGCACTGAAAACAAACATTTCTACAAATATTAGCAAGGCTAAAGATGAGGAAAGCTTGCATCTCTTCATATGGAAATCAAACTTTACAAGTCTTTCTCTTCCTGCACTTAGTGAATGCACTGCCAATGCTTTCCCTAGGCAAGCTGTCAGGATCTCTCCTGTTAATGTCCTTGGAGAATATCTCCTTCTCATACAGATGTATATTCCATCTTGTTGTTGAGTTACTACATGAAGAGTCACACTCTGCGTCTCCCATGCCTCTTGTAACTCTGCCTGTAAAGGTTCAGCACTTAGTCCACTGCACTGCGAGCTGCCTCATTTCTTCTGAACATCTGCCAAATGTAACTTCAGAAGATTAGGAGCTATTGCCATTAAACAGGGTGCTGATTACAATCCCGTATCTCATTAAGCAGTAAAATGCTCTTCTGTCAGTTAAGAAGAGAATCAGTTTGTGATTAAAGCACCTAAATATGAACTGGGGCATCTGGTATGGCACTACGTGGTTACGTGTAGGCAACTGGAAGAAGTCCTCTGTAGAGTCAAAGGAAAGTGGCTGGTCGGTGACCCCACCGAAGGATGACTTTCAAATCATTCCACTTTGTATTTATATTCAAAAAGCAACTCGGAAGACATAAAATTTCGCAAATTAAAAAATAATTATGCACTAAGTGTATTATTGAAATATAACAAATACACGTCGCTCAGATATTTGGTAGTAAAATCTATACAACAATGAATTTAACTAATAAGGGCTTGGATGTCAGGCCTAATCCAAAAGAATGCAACACCTTCAAAACCAAAATTATATTACTGCATTAAACTAGATTTAGACCAATACTCATACAACACCAGACTTTCAAAACCAGTGAAATAAAAGGCGTTATAGAATCCTAAGGCTCTTTTATGTTGGAAAAGAACTCTGAGATCCTCAAGTCCAACCATTAATCCAACACTGCCAAGTCCACCAGTAAACCCCATCCTTAACCATTGGCAAATATCAACTAGTGGAACTACCTTTTCTCTCTTCACTGTTAGCGGTTGTGGCAGAAATATAGTCACAGACATGTTGTATTAAAGACAAGCATTATTGAGTGTTAATATTTTTATTAGACCAATATAGCTATAAGACAACTATATAAAGGTAAAAGGATTTGGAAAAACATGAATTCTTCTTGCTATTATATAATTAAATACATGGTCATACAATTAGAGCTATAACAAATGAACAAACGTACCAGAAAAATTTAAAAATGGGGAAAAAAAATCACAAAGGCTACAAACATGAATGGGCAGAACATTTCTGTGAAGAATGTTAACACACAGAGTTGAATAAAAAACCAAGGAGTCTCACAGCAAAGTGCTAATAGTAACTTAAAGTTCTAAGAGATAATAATGTTTTCTTATTCTGGAAGACATCCACAAAACAAACACCCCACTTGTTTCCCAATACACTTGTGAATGTTATTTGCTTGCATCCATGATTATGAGAAATTACACAGATATTCACCCAGTCTTCCAGTGGCTCTGTCATATTCCTACAGCACTATCTACCACTCTGCTTGAAGGTAATGGAATCATAACATACACAGTTTAACATTTCCTGCTAGCCTTCTTGAATTTCCAGGAAATAGAGCTGCAATGAAAGGTTGAAGTAGATTTGGACTTGTTCACCTTCACAAACTCTTTAGGCACACATTTATTTTATGACATGGATTTCAGCAAATGTAGAGATATCTGCCACCAGAATATCAGCACTACTCATGTGAAGGAAATTCTTTAAATAAAATAAGATTTTTCCCAGTTTATTTTTGGTGACAAAGTTGGTCCATAATTCATCAGCACCTAAGCAGTTGTGATATGGTTTGATGAGCTACTGAACAATGTACCACCTTAACTGATGGCGAAGTGCACGTGTTCTTCTAGCAGCCCACTCAGCACAGAAGGGAATGGACCAAGGGCTGCTTTTTCTCCCTTAATTTACTTCTGTTGAAGGAAATATTTCACTGGTAATTCAGCTCTCATCTGGGTTATTATCTTCTTTATGAAAAAGTACCAGCTGTAAATTTATGATATTTAATTGGATTTTGCTGATCCAGTCTTCGAGCTAGTTGTAGTGTGAGGGAAGGCAGGGACTAGAAAAGAATTCCGATAGAACCATCACCAAGTCAAACCTTTCTTCATTTAGTAATAGCTCTCAGTAAAGATTGCATGTGTTAGTTCTACTCCAGATCCAATTAGAGATTAAATAGACTCTCCTCTCTTAGACAGATTGAATTTAGATAGGATATAAAAGCTCTTCTGAGGCATTAGAGCAATATTTCAGATAAAGCATGGAGCAGAATAATCATGTTTTATTTGAATGACAGTATAGTTCTGGCTAGCTTTAAAAAAAAAAGTCAGCTTTCTTTGTAAGGAAGTTAAACTTTTCCCCTGAAAGAATGGACGCTTTCCTCAAGCTCTCTGCCATCTAGAGTTCTCCCAGCTCTATGCCAGCTAGTTCACAATCCTAGTTTCCCTGCTCAAGTACACCCAAAATTCTTCTGTATAATTTGATGCTACATTCTACTTATAGTCACTTTTTCAGAACACTGCTTCCAGAGAAGTAGAGCAAGTGAGGGAGTAAGTTTAAATAAAGTAGCCTGACTACTTAGCAGTGGTTGTTTCAATTGCTTTCCATGAGAATTTGTCTACAATATTGAACCATTCAAAGGGAAAACTCAGAATTTCAAACCATTCACTTCAAGTCATCTTCAGTTTCTTCAAACAGACCACAGCCAAGATTTCTAAGTCATTCTTTCCTGGAATCTTATCCAGAATGTTATGATAGAGGCTCTTTAATTTCTACTATTTCCTCTGCTGATTCTACATTAAGGCAGAGTTGAGTAAAAGAAAAGGGAATTATATTGAAATTCCTATTCAAAGGAGTTTTATTCACAAATATTGTGAATACGTTGTTTTATTGGACAATGGAACAACATATTCACAATAAATCTTACTATTTAAAATTTTCCCAGCAATGGAAAGAAACATCAAATCTGTGGGTTTACTTTTTCCCCTAAGTAAATGTTTTTTGCTTAGGAGACAAAACCTGTCCAAAGAGTAAGCACAACTCACAAGGAGCAATGAAAACTCTGCTAAATTGTATTTCTTATGTACCTTGACCTATGTCTCTATTTTATGTTCAATATCTGAGAAACTGGGACCCTTCCAGAACACTTATTAGTCTGAACTGAGCAGTCTTTCACAGCATCTGATCACTTAGCCATAGAAAGAATACCCTGCACCTATCAGATATATACCATGTATTCAGATTCAAACACAATGGAAACATGAGGGAAGAAAGAACCCAACAGGGGAAGACATTAAAATCTATTGAGTTATATCCTTAATCATCCCTTGAAAGCATCACTTGCTTTTGCTAGAATATGAGTAGATCAAGTCTAACCAGACAACTTAAACCTTTTTGATTTTTGGTGCCGGTACCTTTTCCTTCTTGATCCAGAAGTTCAAGGCATAATATTGGTATAGTGGTTGATAGTGTCTGACATCCTAAACATGACAATCTGATGAGTATTTCCAGGCCCTTCATATTTAAAATAGTTTGTCACAAACAATTTAGACCAATTAAAATATTGCACAATTCCTTTAATTCAATATATCTGCTAAGAAGCATTTAAATGGAAAATACTTTTAAAAAATCAATAAGAAGATTCTTATATTTTTCAAAATTATATCCATAAACTCAGCCCAGTCTCACTGTTACTAAGATACTGTATTAAAGTTATAATTTCATAACCCTAGTTCTCTTCCTCCTTGGATGAACTAAACTGTATTATTTGGATGTCTAAATAAACTACAACTGCTCATTGTGTTTAATATATAATGTTGAAATATCCAATTATGTCATGGAACCCTAAAATGAAAAATGGAATAAATCTCAGCTCCTAAGGAAGATGGGAACTGCATAACATCAGCTGTCCTGTGAGCCCTCTGCTGCCACTCCTACTTACACTGAGTAGTTGCTCCTTCTGAACTTAGCACTGAAGAAATTAATGTAATCAGTGACTGATTGAAAAATTTGCACAGTAAGATTATATGCTGTCTCCTGAAATGTATTTATGAATGTTGACATTTACTCTACAAATTCTCAAATCTCAACCATAATTCCCAGTTGTCATTTCCTCCCACTCGAGAAGAGAAACAGAACTCTCCGGTCAACCACTCCTGAAGTCTAAAATTGACTTTTCTAATGATAAACTGTTACAAAATTTAAAAGATGTGATTACTTTGTTACAGTTACTTAACAATAGTAACCAAAGAATATAACCTTAAAATGGTTACTCGCTTTCTTTTTTTTTTTGCTTTCCATATGATCTTGACTGTGCCTTCCCAACCACAGTTCCCCAAGCTGCTGTAACTAGATCAAGGATTCAAAAACACAAAACAGGGGCATATTCTTCCAGTAGTGATGTGATAACCTAATTTATGTACAATTATTGCCCATGTGTATTACTGTGGCAGGTAAATGTCAATATTTGGAAGTCTACCAATCTGAAAAAAAAATACCAGAAGCTGTGACCCTCTAGTATAGTACATCAAGTACCCATAATAGAAGGATATTTAAAGAAATTTAACCATGTATGTCATCACAGCTGCAGATATTTTCCCCTGACTGAATGCAGTTAAAGTGAAGGAAAAGAAAAGAAACAAAACCAGTTAATACAAAATCAACAGCTGCTGCAACTGCTGCTCTGATCGCTAGAAGCACCCATTTAGCAGGCCAGAGTGGCTAAATGTGTAAGTCTGGGTAAGAATACTACTTTTTATTCAACTGTGAAGATGTTTCAGACTACTGGTGATATTGTAATCAAATTCAATATTAGAGCATCAACTCTGAGACATGTTTTTAAGTAACATATCCTCATCAAAAGTTTCTAAATAAAAACTGTTTACTGCTGATCTTGTAGCTGTCAACAAACTCATAATTGAAAGTAATTCTTAATTTTACTGATTAAATGTTAGTCTCCCAGTTCCATGGTCTGTGGTTCCAAAGGGGCAAACTGTAATTGCAGTAGTCATATCAATAAATGCCCTCCTGTAATATTAGAATGAATGACTAATTAGAACATTCATGTCAAAGTCCAGTTCCATTACTACACAAGAACCGGCCCTTCCCCTCCCTTCTCTGGCTGTACTCCTTCATGAATATTTTAACAAGAAAAAAAATTTGCATAATTTTGCAAAACTAAAAGCTGATATTTCTATGGCAACAAAATCCCAGCATGCAAGGACTATTAAACACAAAAATATAAAACAAGACTATAAAACAAGAGCAACTGTTCAGGTACAAATTAAAAGCTGTTCTTAAAAATATTCTCCTCAGCTTTGTAACAGCAGCATTTAGGGCTATTCAATATTTTACATGTGATATTGCTGAGGACATCTCACTGCTAGATGATCTGTAAATGAAAATTCACGAATGATTCCTAAAGTGTTTACTTTCTACTGAAAAAGCTTTAACACTGCATGTAAAAGCAAGAAATAGTTAAATTCTGTGTCTTTGTTGGAATCACAGAATTACTAAGGTTGAAAAAGAACTTGAAGATAATTGAGTCAAGCCATTAACCCAACCCACCTTGTTCACCACTAAAATTTATCTCCAAGTGCCATCAAGTGGTACAACCAACTGTTGTTAGTACAGTTCACCAAGTTACACTGTAAGTATTCTTGATTTCAGGCTTTCTTTTGTTTCTGTGTTTGTAAAGCACCAAGCAAAACAGTCCAGGGATGTTATTTCTCAAGTTTGTCACAAAAGAAAATGGAAAAAAACCCCTTTCACTTCTAGCCAGCCAAAGGTTATTTTCCTATCTCCTTCTGCTTAACTGGCTTGCAACATTACTATTGACAATACTGCACCACAACGATGGCTGCACTAGTAATTCAAAACAAAGTACAACATAAGAAGCACTTTGGGATCCTTTAGGAAACTGAAATATATCATAATGTTTCAAGCTTGAAGGAGTTTTGTAACTAGAGTCTATGTTGGGCAAAATTATTCTGACAGGAAGGATATACTGCTTTTAATAACTGCCAGTATTTCTAAGTGGGAGATTTTGAATGAAATAAGATGTAAAGAAATCAATATTTTGAAAAAAATTCTTTATTTTCTATGAAAAATGCAAGGCTTTCCAAAGCCAAATATCAGCTCTTCAGAGGTGGCTTGTCATTTGATGTAATAAATGCAACAATAATATATTCTTATTTGGTATTTTGCTGCATATCATGGAGACCTCTAAGGATCACATATCAAAACAAAAGCAGTAAGAATAAACATTTGAGTATTAAAAGAAGATATAGATGTGTATAAACTCGTCTCTGTGTTCTGCAATTCACCAGCACTAATGAAAGAAAAAAACCCCCAACAGCTCCTTGCATTTTGCTTTCATTTTTCAGGTAAAGGGAAAAACAAAACGATGAATCAGAACCCTGTGATTTTCATCTATTTTCAGTCAGTAAAAACCATATTTTGAATTACTTTGCCTCTGGAGCCAATGCTTTCTCATGATTAAATTCCTGGCCACTTTCCTGGCTTGCTAGTTTTGCAGCCTTTCTTTTGCTAACCCTACTCATGACAAATTAACATAGTTTTGAAAAATACCTATGTTTTCTTTTAGAGAAAGAAATTTGTGTTTGATGTTAATTTAAATGAATGCTAGTTAGCAGTAACTGAATGTATGTATGTATCACACAAACCCTGAATTTTAATACTGTTTTACTCAGGGAACAAAGATATTTCAGAACAGTACAGACAGCACTTAATTAACAAATATGCTTTAAGACAGATTTTTTAAAAAAAAACAGTGTAGATAAAAATCTATCATGCCATTCTTTATTGTACCCATGAAAGCAATTCTGCACTTGTTATCACCATCATGGTAATCCACAGATGATTATTACTTGAGGCAATGTGCTCATATATAGGAACACTACTCGTGCACAGGCACACACGCACACACAATACATCATATGCACACTGGGAAAATAAAACTTGATATGAACTCATCTCTGAAAACTACAAAACTGTGCTGCTGTTTTAAAGGGTAAGAAAAAAAACAAGCTTGATTCAAATAATCTTAAAAATAAGGTCCTTTCATAGAAAATCTTTTCAGGCAATTTTTTGTTCTTCAAGTTCAAAGGCTTTATCTTTCTTAGATATTATTTTCTATGAAAAAAACCCCTACATTTCTTCTTGGAAGGCTGAAGGAAGGATGAGCAATCAAGCTAATCAGATTGGAGAGCAAAGGAAAGACAGAAGACGTGAACTGATGCCCAAGACTGAGAAAGCAAAAAGGGCATAGCTTTGTAAGTCCTCCATAAGACAACTTATTCTTTCAACTTCAATTTGTCTTAATGGGAGGTGACAAAAAATCCTTCAGCCTTAGCAAGGATAATGCAGGTGTATGAACTTTGTGGTTGCTGCAATCATGGGTACTATTTTTAACATGACTTTATCGCTTTTTTCCCCTTAAATGAAAAATATTTTAAAAATGTGTTCTCCATATATTATACTGATTAGAAGAAATACATTATTCTACAGCAGACTATACAGGTTTCCACTTCTTATTTCTTCCTTCAAGTACAGTGCCTTCTGTTTACAGACTTGAACCAGTATCTTTTCTACACATTATTAGTTTATATAATGTACTTTTCATGGGAAGAAAGAAAAGGACCCTTATATTCATGAGTTACCTCTGCTTTAAAGGCAGAATGATGGAGAAAATTTGCTGTGGATGAATTAATAACTGTCAAAAAAAGAGGGCAAGTCTACTGCCCAAGGGTTACATGTGCTGAAAGAATCAACATCAATCTTACACTAGCATAAGCTCAATGACTGTCATATAGAGAGTCCCATTTGAAGGATTCATCATCAAAAAACATTGCAGTTCCATGAGGTATGTTAACATAGAGAGTGTGATTAGTATAACATGAATTTGAATTCACACAGGTAGGGAAAGTTCTACTGAGATTAAATGTTCTTAGGCCCGTTGACTTCAGATACTTAATCATGTAGATATTTTGCAACTTTTTTTTTTTTTTTTTTTACAGAAAGTGCTATGTGGATATAGGTGAAAGTCACATATTTCAAAGAAAGCCTCCTAGTCTCTTCACAAATTCACTTTTCAAAATGTCAGAAAATCCTTTATCTTTGGCTATAAAATATAGTGCACAGTAAATTGAGCATGAAAACCATGTGACAGTATGGTCCTATACACACTTCATTTTAATGTTCCGAAAAATAAGAGGCACCTAAAAAGTAATACAACACTCACTAGCTTGGGGAATAAATACATTAAGTCAAGCTATAAAACTATATCCAATGTGATCATAATGAATGCACATGATGAACACAAAGTACCCACAGACAGTAATAAAAGAATGTGGAAAAAACCCAAAACTATTTCTACTATTTTCTATTTTCTTCATGTCCATGTTAGTCACCTAACTCATCTAACTGTATATTTTGTACCTTTCCAGAAGATATACTTGACCTTACTAGCTAAAAGAGATCCCCTCTTTTTTTTTTTTGCTTTCCCTACAAATACTGGCACTTTTCAATTCAATGGAAACATTTTAAAAAGAAATTCCTCACCTTACAGTACACAGGCACTGCATATGTTATATCTGGTTGCTATTACAGGAGTGGATACTATTCACATTTGATGACTGGCAGTGCCCTTTTTTAAAAATATTTATTTCAAACTTCACTCTTTCTGAGTATGAAAGATGGAAGGATAGATCCATTATCTTTCAGACAGTTCCCTGAAAAAAATTCAGCTCTTATTATCAGGACTGAAAAATCATTAAGAGGCAGAAAAAGGCCATTGGCATAGTTACAAAGAAAAAAAATCTACCCAGAGATCATCAAAGAGTAACCAAGTGAAAGGAAGGGGACACTGATGTTTCAACAGATCACTAATTGAAAACCAAAAGTTTAGTGATGGACTGCAGTCATTTTCTTGACTCAGCCTAAAAGATTGAGTCCAACCATTAACCCAGCACCATAACTATCCTTCACTGAGCTGCTGCCTTTTAGGTATCTTAAAACATCTGTTTCAATCCCTATAATTTTATTTATATCCATTTTTCAATAAATAAACTCAGTTCTCCATGTTTTTCTTGTCTTACTCTCAAAAGACAGTAATTTTTACTCTTTTTTGGGCAATCTCCAGTTGACAATAGAGCTCTGGACACATCAATATCCTTTTATGATGGCCAAGAGCCTTTATAAAACGTTGGAATTGCAACAGTGTCTTTTGTAGAGGGAAAAGTTTAGATATAGAACATGAACAAGATTTGACAGACCAACAGTTTCACCTTGAAAGAAGAAGGAGTCTATTTTTATGTGTGTGCAGGCAAATGTACGTGTTTTTACGTATACAGCAAGCACACTGTGTTTGAGATAGCCCAAATAGAGAAGGTACACAAACCCTCATTTCAGGTGCTTCAGAATCTCTCAGGAAATATCCCAGTTGATTGCAGTAAAAATTCTCATGGGTCAATTTTCTAAATAAGAAAGCACTCCTTATTCTAATGTCAGGATAAACATATATAAAGTGAAACAGCTATAATACTCAAATAATGAAATATTATTTACAAAAACCACTAAAAACCAGTTTAGGCTGGTTATCTATTTCTCTCAACATAAGTTCAGTTTCTAGCAACTGATTTATTCATGTTTCCTCATTTTTATCCTTGGAGAATACAGAATGACATTATCTATGTGCACCAAAGCCCAGAAGAAGAATGAGAAAATCATGCTGAGTTTTGGTGTTGCAAGTAATTGTTTGAAAATAATTGTAATTTTACAACCTTAAACAGTAAAATGTGGGAATTTCATCATGTGCTCTAGGATCTTTAAACATTATTAGCAGCATATGCATCTTGAATCTAACAGAATCTAGGATTTTCTTTATTATTCATTATTGGTTCCATTCACTTGGTTCCCATGGCTTTTCAAAAGTTATTCTGAATTTCAACAGAGGTTAGAAAATCTCAACCTAATTTTATATTTTATCCAGGACACCAACTTTTAACTTCCCTGAAATGTCTTTTGAATTCTTGGTGTAACAAAAAGCTATAAAGCTCAGAAAGAATCAACCCCTGCAAGTAGTTCATATATAATAGATAAATGCAAGGTCTTCTGAGTGTGATTAATGTGATTTATATACCTACATAAATTTCCTTTAATTGAATGTGTTCCTTCCATCCCTGGTTCTGTTGGCAATGCATATTTTCTCCCCATTTCTAACATAAGCCAGGCTGCTAGGTCCTAATAAACCAAGTTTTGACTAACAGTTTAAATTTTCTGCTTCCATCTCAAACTCTTTAATATTTAGCAGGGTTTCATGCTGCCTTAGATTTAATGCAAATGGTGTAGTATGAAGCAACGATTAACTTTATAGCTCTAAGATAAAATATGACTAAAAAAGCTATCACTTCACAATAGCATTAGGAGAAAAAAAATTATTTAAAATGTTGACCTTAACTTAGTGCTGTTTAAAATGTGTCTTAAATGAAGACTTTGACCTACACAAAGTTATGAAAGTTTCCAGACACAGCAAGAACACATCATAAACTCCTTTAAAAATGCTAATCTATATTTAAATAATGCTCATGTATCAAGTTAATCACACACAATCAGGGAGTGGGGTTTTTTGCCATAGCATCTCTCTACAGGTTGCAGTGTTTTTAAGACCCTATTGCATTTGGTCATGTGAAAAATTAGCCTCTCCACTGTTGCAAAATTTCTTAGATATACAAATGTTTGAAATTTGGAATGGACAGAGATTATATCCAATACTATCTTTCAGTCCTCCACTGCCATCATGTCCTTCATTTATGTATGAATTCTGTTTTTTCATCTGTCTCTTCCCATCCTCACCCTAGCTGTATTGGCCCATTTGTTATTGTTTCACAATCTCTTGCATTAACTACCAATTAATTATATTACTAAATCACCTTTTATTTAAAACTGTCTATTTTCTAATCCATTCAGCATTTCATTCTCTTGCCTTGACTGTAACAGAGACATTCTCTAGCTCAGGAAATGAGTGTGAATTGCAGTATACTAGGTTGGTGGGCAGGACAGCATAGATGTGTGCTTGCATTCTTACACTAATCCATATGCATGTGGTATTAGCCACAGCTGGAGACACACAGACCTTTCCTCAGACTAACTGCAGCTGCTCTCACTTTCTCATAGCTGTTTCAGAACTGATCTCCTGCTGATAGAAGCTGCTGTGGCTCCATGAACTTAATTGATTTCTGAAAATTTCTCCTAACAGGGCCTCTGTCTTTTCCTGCTGCACCAAGTGCCAACTGAGGTGTTGACATCTCACTTCTGAAGAGCTAAAGATAGTCCTAACAATCTCTGGGGAGTGAATGAATGTCCAAGGTCATTGAGCAACAATTACCATTACTTAACACTTGAAACAAGTCTCCTTTCACTACTTTTCACAGTGAATCCACTGCTGTATCCACTTAAGTCTACTGAGAATTTCATAGTCGATATCTTTTATTAATCAATTTCTGAATGTCAAGCAGAAAGCAAGTAGTTAAGGTCCACACCAAAACATTAAAAATTCTTATATTAGGTAAAAGAAAGAATAGAGGGTGAAACAGCAGAGAACATATTGCTACATATTAAGCCTGTCCAAATCCATACAGGCCATCATGTTTTATTTTTAAAATGTAAGTATGCTGTGCTTGGGAAACAAAAAAAGCATATGTAACACACAACCTGTGTACTCACACACCAGCCTGTCTCATGTCTGTGCCACTTTCCTGCCCTGGCAATAAATTTTGTGCATAAAACTCTGTGCGCCTTCTTGTACACCATTAAACAAGTCATTAATAGGAAAAAATACATTTTTCCGCATATTTGGGAAGATTGTAAAATTTCACAGTCCTGCGCAACGTGCGTGGAATTCCAGTGCATTCTCAACATGATTCTAAAATATTTTAGCTTAAGTGAGGAATTGGGTTGTTTTCAAATGCTTTTTCATAGTGAAGAGTAACTTCAGGTGTGCAAATTCAGAGACTGTTTCCCTTGCCCAGCTCCGGCTGGGTGGGGGAGGGGGTAAGCCATAGGGGTGGAATGTGGTGGTTTGACGAGGAAGGAAGTTTCTTGGGAAGGTGGTGGTCAAACCAATCAGTGGCCAGAGGTGAATATTGGCACCTGGGGTGGCCACTAGGAACCTGGACATGCCTTGAAAACACACAGGGGTTAAAAGCAGAGCATTCCCAGAGGAACTTCCTTCTGTACAAATAATAGTGATCAGGAAAACACATCAAGGCCTGTCATTTGCAATATGTAGAAGATGTCTTTTGAAATATTCAGATGAGAGTAGGGTTGGTTTTAGTACAACTTTCAAGAACTACTGAAATTGTAAATGGTTAAAGGTTCTTATAAATCTTGCATTTAGATTGTAATAAAAATTTAAGATCCACAGATTCCTTTAGCATTCCAGACACTAGTAAGTGATCCCCATAAAACTTTCAGTTTGTATGGACTGCAGCCTGAATAAGCCTCAGTTAATCACACTTTTCAGATACTTCTGCAGAGAATCTGAAATCTCAAATTATTTCCTGTTTATAGTTTCCTTTAAATATACTTCAGGATAAATGGCATCAAAGGTAATATCAGTTACTTTAGTATTACTGTGCCAAAACCTGAAAGATTTTCCATCTAACTATTGACTTTATGCTTTATTCTTTGATGTTTTCTGTAATACAGTGCATTTTAGGTTATGGGGTATAATTGGTGAGATTTTGGTAGCAGGTGGATTGTAGGGATGACCCCTCTGGAAAGTGGTCAGGGGCTCCTATGAACAAGGCACAGCATGGTTCAGCTGGCTCTGCAGCAGACCCACCACAGCCCATCAACCAAGCTGATGATGCTTCTGCAGAAACATATGTAAGAAAGGAGGAAAAAATATGGAATGAACAGAGGAGGAGGGAACAAAAACAGCGAGAAACATCAGAGAGAACACCTAGGTCAGAAAAGGATGAGGTGCTTCACAGCACAGCAAATATCCCTGCAGCCCATGAAAAACCCATGCTGAACACATTCTCCTGACAGGAACTGCAGCCCATGGAGAACCCACACTAGAGAGAATTGTTCCTGAAGGACATGCCAGAGCAGGGGAAAAGTGTGAGAGAGGAGTGGCAGAGTGGAACTGTTAGAAACTGACCACACCCTCTGACTTTCTCTCATGTGCTCAGGTAGTGATAGAGGAATCAGAAGTGAAGGCCTAAAGTTGAGTCTAGGAAAGGACAAAGGAAAAGTATTTAATTTTTTTCCCCTTGATTTCTCACTATATTAATTGGCAATAAATTAAATTAAATATCCCAAAGATGAGTCTGTTTTGCCAATAACAGTAATTGGTAAGCTATCTCCCTGTCTTAACCTCTATGCATGAGCATCCTTATCCTATTTTCTCCCTCTGCCCTGCTGAGAAGAGGGAGAGATTGAGCATCTTGTTGGGAGTTTGGCCCTTAACCACAGCTAACCCACTACACCACCTCATTTGATTCTGGAAGAGTTGATTTGAGATTATTATGTGAAGTGTGCAAACATCAAGATATGCCTACTAGAAACAGAAGAAATTGGCTCAGTGATAATTTTAGTTACCGTTTGTGGAAAACATCCAGTCTTTTTATAAATACCTGAAGGCAAGGAATACAACCCATTTAAACTCCAAGATATCTGAAGTCTCACTGAAGTCAATGCAGGGAGCTGGATTTTAATAATCTGAATGGAAGCTATGGTGTTTAAGGTTGCCTAGCACTTCACAGATGCACCACAAAAAATACAATTAGAAAAGGTCAAAATATAATACACCACAAAAAGCTTTTCAAAGACTTTAACTTGCAGCTAATTCAAATTCTTATAATAGCTTACCCATTTTAACACATTACTTTACATCTAACAAGTTCATTAAGCTCGGTTTATTTAGATACTGGTTGAATTGATTAAAATGAACAGTAAATGAACAGTTCTGCAACTAAAAGAACTCCTAACTGGTAGTGTGTCAGCCACAAGTCTTTAAAGAAAAACTAGACTTACTTTAAGTCCATATGCCAGATATGGCACATAATGTTTCTCACTGTATTTTAGACCCTGTGGGTCTATCTAGTCTCATTTAACTACTATGAACACAGGCACTCATTACTGGCATTTAAGATTTCTAGTATGATCCTTAATCTCTGGGAAAGGTCACTGCACTGTATTTCACCAGAGAGTAACAGGAATGTCTGAGATTAAAAAATAAAAGCATAACACAATAGTTTACAATAAACTGATTTCCAAACAGTCAACTGTATCTCTGTGATATAAAGTTGCAAAGCAATTTAATTTTTATATTTTTAAAGTAATTACTAGTACTTAATTGCTTGTGGATTTGTAACTAATACAGAATCATAAAATGGTTGAGCTTGGGAGGAATCTCTGGAAATAATCTTGTTCAATTCCTAAATCCAACCAAAACTTTAGATGAATTTTTTTTTAATTTAATTGATACCTATATATTTAATTTAGCTTAGCCTTATGTGGAAAGAAGGAGTCCAACTGTGAGTATGTAATACCAAGAAAAAGTGTTCTATTTTACCATTCTGACCTTGAAGAGTTTAGCATCCTCTGCAATAGCAAAGAGCTTCTAACTTCAGTTTGTGAGAATGCAAAAGAAGAGAAGAAAAATATGCCAATATAACTAGATTAATAGAAGAGGCTTTAAAAACTATTCCCTATGGCCTCCACTATTCCTCAAAAGAAGGAAGAAAAATGAACACATAAAGAATGGCACATTGATACCACAGAACTACTTGGAATAGGAGTTGAGCTGAGGAGTTTTCTTACCTTTTAATAATGAAGAAATTTAACTTTTGTTTGTTCTGGAACTATTCAGAAAATCTGAAGAAGTTTGCCTGACAGTTTAATCCAAAAAGTATTTCAGAGTCTAAACTGACAAAACAGAATTTACTAGTTGTCCACAGACATGCTGTTAATTCTCTTTATTTTAATAAATACCTGCCAGACAAAAAATATCTGCTCCAGGACAAATGAAACCTCTGATCTGTAATGAAATCCTTCAGTTTTCCATTTCAGCTAGACCAAAAAATTTTTATCATGAGTTGATCCCAATAAATTCCCACTACCCTTTTCCCAGACTTTTTATGAAAGATGGATTATCCACCCAGACACACTTGAGAATGATTTCCATATTGCCAGAATCCTTGTTCTTCATTCATAGTTATATATTCTCAGCCTTAAAATGAATGCACATGAATTATGTGCAGTGCTAATTATGACTACCCTTTTTCAGATTAAAAATCTAGCTGCAGTAGGGATGAAGCAATGGTGAGCACATCAAGGTGCAGAATAAATATTTGAGCTAGATAATTTAAGTGGGTCTACAGCTGACTGTTAGTTGGCTACTTACCCTAAATCACAGTGCCTTTTCAGGCACAGGTGTCTCCACAGTGCCTTTGCATTTGCTGTTTTATAAGAAAACAGGAGTTTCTGCTTAGTAAGGACAGGCCCCCAGGACACTACAGAGTTTATGCTAAAGTTCAAAGGAGGGTATGAAAGCATTGACTATGCATCAGGACATGAACTGCTATCACAATCACTCTCATGGGTGGCACAAATATTTATGCAGCTTTCAGCACATTTAATTTAAATTAACAGAAGTTAAGTAACTGTTTTCCTGGAAATCTATCTAGGCACAGGATGACCTTGTTTTTACTCAAGGTTCTTCCATGTGTTTCCATTCAATTAAAACTACTTCTCAATTCACTTAGTTATCTCCTTATTTGGATATGCTCTCTATATTACTTTTGTCTATTACACAAATGCTTTAATCTGTTTTTTTTTTAATCTATGTACCAGCATCAAGTTAGTGCAAAATTGTACAAAAGTTAGTGAATTATTGCACTGGATTTTTTTTATACACAGGGTGCAAGGACTGGAAGCAGTCTGAACTAGAGAGGCTGGGAATTCAGTAATTAATACCTGACCTAGATTATTAAAAGTTATCTCAGAACATTTACAACACCCTGCTGGTAGCAGTAGAGCTAAGGCAATTATTTAATAAACACCACTTTGGTCTGCTGAGGATCTACAAATAACTGACTGGTCATGTGCTGCTGAGAGGTTTCCAATTATTTCTACTACATTACATTTTATGCAGAAAGCTAAAATACATAAATATTTCTTGATAGCAATTATATTTTCCACTGGAACAATATGCAGACATGACTGCATGGAGCAGTGACCTTTGCAATCATGAGCTGATTCTAACAATGTATACAAATTATGTGTTTTGACTTAAAGATTACAGTTTGGAAAGCTCACGTTTTATAACCTGCCACATCAAGCATTTTAATTACTTACATATAAACACTTATGTCATGTGTAAACCATTATTTACAAATTATATTGACTGTAGTTTCCTTTTAGTTATGTTACACACAGGACACTGTATCTTAGTTTCATTTGTAATGGAGAAAAATGACAATCTATTATTTTTGTGAGCTGTCTCCCTGATTGTAGATCTGGGAGTTATTGCACAGGATATCTAACTTGTCTGTACAGGCCTCTATCATAAATTTAATACCAGAGGTACAATGAGATTTCCTGTGTTTAAGCTTCCTTTGTATTGTAAAATTTAAAAGAAGTAAGTAAAATGTCCAGTGCAGACTGTCAAAGAGATTTCCAACATAAATTACAGCCTACAGTACTTCTCATGAATGGGGCAGGATTTGGTCCCTTTCATCAAGCTTTTGTCAGCATTCTAAAGCATTTTTCTAAACTGAATATTTTCAGGTTAAACTGGGAACTGCAGGGACCCTAGCCCCCTGTAACGTTATATACCTTATTTCACTTTTGGGATGATATTCCCAGTGTTCCTCCACTGTCAGTGGAGAAGCAGAGGGTATCCCTAAATTCATGTAGAGCATAAGTTAATGCTATGAATCGTCCTCTGTGGGAACATGCCTCTTCTCCAGTTACACAGGGAGTCATCAAAATTGCCTTGTGAAGTTAACACACCAGAACAGACCTAATTATTTGGCAAGATTTCTGCATTTCCCATTTAGGAAGTTGATTTGATGAAGTGCATGGTGAGCCAGAAAATCACAACTGTTTAAATTGTTTACAACAGTTTTCTCTAGTGACTCTCATCCTGCCGAACAATTAACGTGGTTCCAAGTTTTCGCACACTCACCTAGATGTATGTAGACTCCAGTGAGGTCTTTCCACAGTCTCCTCTTCTCCAGACTGACCAAACTGAGTGACCTCAGCTGGTCTTCATATGTCTTCCCCTCAAAACCCTTCACCACCTTCATTGCTCTTCTTTGGACACTTTCTAGTAGCTTTATATCTTCCTTCTATTGTGGCATCCAAAACTGCACACTACTTGAGTAGTCTTTAATAGTTTCTCTTAATTCAACAGCATGGTGTTTCAATAATATGGCCATAGCAGTGGCCTCAAAACTAGAGAACAGAGCAATTCCTCGATTAATGATACAGACATGTCCTTAAAGTACCCATGTGAACAATAACTCTGAAAGTGTAGCTCAAAAACTACTTCGCAAACTTTTGTTTTCATTTTTAGTCATCTGTGTATCTAAAACTCATTCAATCCAAGTGCCATCATGTGGCTGAATAAAGAATTTTGTATGCTGAGTTTTGGCCCAAGCACCATTTTATTACCTCAGTTTCAGCCTACTGGAATGAGGAGTTCATGAAAATTATTATTATTAAGTGCTTAGGCCCTCATTTCAGTATAGTTATAGCTCTTGACTCAATAGAGTATCATTTTACAGTAAAATAAGGAAGTATATTATACTTTAAGAGCATTTAAAATTGTCTAAAGTAATAGTTGTAAGCCCTAATACACTGTGCAAGACTTTCACCAAACTAAGAAACAGACATAAACTACTACCATATTGTACACATGTTGATGAAGATAATATCCTGCCAAGTATGAAAATGTCATCCTAAAATAGAAAGCCACATTTCCTCAGGATATTGATCTAGCTTAGCTAGACCCCATAAAAGACGGAAAAGTGGATAATGTAACTTCAGACATGAGAAGTTATTAAGTGAATTGACTGCTGGAGCAGTTCCTAATCCTGAGTCCCTACAGAATGAGAATTTCTAAGGTCAGATTGTTTTTATAGCTCTAATCCAATGCATTGCACATTTGGGAAGGAGGAGGGACTCTAAAGTGAGTTACTTGCTGTGGTGCCTGTGTCATGTATTTTTGCACAATTATTTGCTTACTTGCCTCACAAATCCATACTTTTTCTTTTTTTTTTTTTCTGGAACTCCACAATACCCTTTGAACACTTTTGTGAAGACTTTATTTCTAGTCAAAGTGCTCTAGCAGTAATTTCTGCTATGAAAGGGTTTGTTTTCAAGTCCATTACTATTTTAGGTATTAAAACACGTAAAATGCTTTATCAGCAACTTAACAGACATGTGAACCAAGATATGACTAACAACATTTAAAAATTACATTAATTATTAGACATTTATATGCTGGATCCTGCATTACAAGAAACAGCAAGTCACTCAGTGGAACTATGTTCAGCAACCAAAAATTGGCCATCTGCAACTTGTGGTGTCTACATGAATACACAAGACAGCACCAATGCAGAGTTGCTACTGAACCAGTATGCAGTTTAGAACAAAAATCACAATTTCACTTTGAGGACACACACTGTTACTCCTGTGGCCCAGAGGAAGATGCATAAACTTTAGGACAAGATATTACAAAATGAAGTACATCTTCTCTGCCTTATGTTGATAGTATGCAAAATATCATTAACTGATGCATCTCTAAAGGAGTATGGTCAGTATTAGTCACCAGTTCTACCACTGAGCTGAGGAGCTGTTGACTAAGAAGGATGAGGACATGATCACATATCATTTTCTACTATATAGAATGAAGTATTGACTTCATTCCTGCAATAAAACTGAGACACCATAAGCTGGGAAAAGCATTTTTTGTATCACTATTTTTCTTGCATGGGCCCACTCAAGAGAAACCAGAATATGCCTTGGAAAGTAGTTACACTAATTCTTTTTTCTTTATCCTCCTATGATTCTACTTGATCTGATTTATTGCTTCACCTTCTTCAACCCTATTTAGCTATTTTACTACTGGCTCAAATAATTTTCCAGGGCTCACTGCTTTTGATATACTCCAGTACAAAAATGGAGTGTGTGATGCAATCACATAAATTAGAAGACTGATAACAATATGCTGCTCATTTATTTTCATACTAACCTGAATCAAAGATAGGTTTAAAAATTCTTAGAGTGTTAATACCAAGGACATACAGATTCTAATCACTGCTAACATAATTGTTTTAAACAATTAGCAGATTACAATGTGACGACAGAAGTAAATAATCCCTGAAAAACAGACATTTAAAAGGATTTTCCTACGATATAATCACAAAATATCTTCTTTCTCATGAGTGTCAAACGTAATAGACAGAAATTTACAACTGACGAGAAATGAGAAATGACTGATGAGAAGCAAACAACGTTTGTGCCTGCAGTTCTTTTATGAAGTAGAAGTCATTTTGCCTCCAGGCCACTTATCCAAACTGCCAATGTAATTTTTGATTTTCCTACGTTTTCCCATACAAATCATTTTTAGGGACCTCTCAAAATCAAACAACTATGGTAGAGGGCAGGACACAGAGTGGGCTGCCACAGAAACAGACTTGGTGTCTCAAACAGAACCTTCCTTTATTTATCATGTGATAAAAATTTTAATGTGCATTTAGGATGAATAAAAACCATTATATCCAAAGACACCTCCAAGAGTCCAGAGGTACCCAGGCTACAGGCCTGAGGTTAGGCAAGTATGTGATGAAGTATCACTATATCCTCACCAGCTTACACTCATCCCTCAGCACTTACTGGCCATTGTGATTATAAAGAGGCTGCTGGGCTGGTTGGACTTTCCTCTGGTGCAGTTTAGATACAGTTCTATCCTCAAACTTTGTCTTTTCCTAAGAAATATGCAAATGGTTTATGATTCTATGTAAAGAACTGAGAAGTATAAACCTTTTTTTTGGTGCCTTATGAATGTAAGAGCTACATATTCAGAAGGTAATGCATTAACATTTCTCTCATTTATCTGAGGAAAAAAATAAAACTACTTGGCAGAACTTGTTCTAATCCTGAATCTGTGACCTTCCCTCTCCAAGGACAAACTTTATTTCAGACCTGCAGGGTGAATCCTGTTTGCAGTTTAATGGTTTATTACAGATTGTACTTCCATTTCTTTCAGTATTGCAGGTGAAATTTCTTCAGAGCCACTGCAGAATGCTTTATACTGATTCACAGAATAACTAATAGAGATCCAGATCAATGATCTGTAATAAAATAACAACTGTGAGCAAGTATACCCAATACTGTTTGAGATCCAATGGCAGAATTTTTGCCTTAGCAATCTTAAGGTACAAAAAATTACCCACAAAAATGACACGTACTTAAAACTACTCTTCATTTTCTTGCTAGCTGGCCACATGAGAATTAGATCACATGTGAGCATGGATTTACACTCCAAAGAGTTACAATCCCCTTCTGAATTCCACCTTTTCCTTTTTTCCCTCCCTAAAAACAAAGAACTCAGTGGGCTCATGTGATATTTTTAGACCACTTTTTAACAACATAATTGTCTACAAAACTTGCAGCAATTTGAATTTCCCTGTGGTGAGTTGACACAAAATCTAACAAGGAATAAATAAATAAGTTAGCTTATTAATTAATAAAGAGAAGCTACTAAAAGTCCTCATAGAGCTTACAATTGCAAAGCAGCCCTATGGACAACTGTAAGAACCTTGGGAAGTTCAAGATCAGTGAACATGTCATGTACTTGTAGTAGGAGCTACCTGCCTGATGGGGTGGTTTTATGCTGGTTCCTAATGGGATGCTGAATGGTGTTCCAAGCAGATGTACTCAACAGGGTAGCTCAAGTCACTAAGTATTCCCATTTCTGTTCACACAGTCAGGATAATAAAGCACGCCAATTAAAAAATGTTTGCTTAATTGGTATTGCCATTCTGCTGTGTTTTCTATTTTAGATTCTTTGTACACAGAAGAAAAGAAACTATTTATGGCCTTTTGGGCAGTATTCAGGCTATTTTTTTTCTACTTTCAGTATTTTGCATATATACCATATATATGTATTTCCAGTGAAGTGATAAAGAATGCTTTTGCCACTCTGGTCAAATTTTCCTGAGGGTCCCAGATTGCCCAAAGCACATGCACAGTTAACTAGGATGTGTACATAAATCTGTGGTACTGATTACACATTTTCACCAACTGAGTTAATGAATAAAATTTAGTTTTAGTGTCCCTCCTATTACTCATTCATTTGGTATTCATTGTTTTAACACTGACCATAATGATACCCATTAGGTTTTTAAATGGACATCATTTATCCTTCCATAAGAATTCCATCATAATTCAGCAAGACGGCAATATACTCATTATGATGGATCTTTTCATTAATAAGGTGAATTCATGTCCACATTATCCAATATAAAATCTGCTGCATTCAAACATTAATTAACATCCACTTATTTTAAAGTGGTAGTCACTACCTGCCTAGAGCAAAATAAATCCTGAATTGTAAGCTTAAATTCACCACATTCTTCAAGCAAAGTGAAGGCATTTCAGTAAATACGCAGTGGTTTCAGTGCTTTATGAAATGCTGCAGCAATAGCATACATGCCCTAGTATTTATGAAAACTGGGCATTCCCATGTTAGAAAGCAGCATGCTGTTAACAGGCAAGAAACCCTGGGACATCATTTTCAGACACAGTTGACTGTAGCCACTTTGCAGTTATTTCTGCTGCTGTTTTGAGCACTGCAGAACAATCTCAGGTACCTAAACAGTGAATGAGAGAGTGGATTTTCAGCTCTCTCAAGATTTTAATATTTTAACATGAAACTAAACTTATGTTGTGGAAATGTCAGAAGGACTTCAATAGGTCAGATCAAAATCTCTTTAGACTAAGGCTTTTTCTCTGAACACAAGAAACATTTCATAATGTTACTAAGGAAATAATCTGTCATCTTTAATTCAAATGATTCAAACTGGCCCAAATTTCTGTCTTTGAAAAATTCAGTCTTCTGCTGTGTGGCAGCACAGAATATCACTACATGTTCTAAATATCTTTAATGCATAAATGGATGTAAATTAGCAAATTTTAAATGGAAATCAAAAATAAAACATGCAAAATACATACAGGAAACCTACATAAGAATTTAAATTAGATTTTCTGGGTTAAAACTACCCAGAATCTTTTGAAGGAAACAAAGGAATACTTTTTTATGGATCTACTATAAGTTTTTACTTTAGTTGCTTGTCATGAAACATTTCATAGATCTATAGAACAACAATTTTCTAAATGCAGCATTTAGCCACACAAAATACCAAAAGACAGCCTGAAAGAACTATCATGTAAAAATCTTGAGAGGAAGTCAAAGGTGCATTACATTTTGGAACTTAAAATGTGATCAGAGTAAAGTTACCTTTCTGTACAATACATCTACAGATAATTGCCCAGATTATCTTACTTCTGAAAAACAAGTATATATAAAAAAAAATTTCACAGCACTGGGAAGCAAAGTAGACAAAGCTAAATAATAATTTACAGGAAAAGTAGCTCAATCTAAGTTATTCATATTTGTCTAGAATAATGCTCTCATAGACAGCCAAGCATATAAATGGCAGACTGAAAGCTCACTGTAGTCAGTAATAATATTTATAAACACATATGAATTAGGTGAAAAGCTGCTGCTTTCATTATTTTAAATAAAGAACCTCATAACTTTTCTACCACAAAAACTTGCATTGAAAGTTGGGAGGCTCTTTCCTTATGTAATTTCATTTTTGCCTGTAACTTTCAGAAAAACATTAGATTTTTAATTCAGTAAATTGAATTAAGAACTGTGTTGTGTCATATGTTTTGAAACAGGTTTCACAGACTGAGGAGGCCACCCCTGAATGGTGAATGCACTTCTATTTGATTCGAAACTGAGACACTGCAGGGACAGTCAAGAGATACTGTGAGATTTGGAGAGCTCTTTTGCCTGTCCCAAATCTTTTCAGATATCATTTATTTTCCTTGAGTATTGCAAGCAAAAGCACGTTTTGTTTCATGCAGCTCTGGGAAGGCCTGGTAATGAGTCTGGTGATTTACTGATAGAAGCATCTATTTGATCATACCTATGGTAGGAATAAGAGATTCTGAGTTATCCTGGAATCATTAGGGTTTGAAAATATCTCTGTGATGAATATCATTCATCAGTGTAATGCTGCCAGGTCCACCACTAAACCATGTCTCTTATCACACCATCTACACATTTTTGAACATTTCCAAGGATGGTGATTCCACTGCTTCCCTGGGCAGTTTGTTCCGATGCTAGACCACTCTTTCAGTGAAGGAATATTTCCAAATATCTAATCCACACCTCCTCTGACACAACTTGATGCTCCTTCCTCTTGTCCTGTCGCTTGCTACCTGGGAGAAAAGACCCACGGCCACCTGTATATATCCTCCTTTAAGGTAGTTACAGAGAGCAGTAAGATCCCCCTGAGCTTTTTCTCCAGGATAAACAACTCCAGTTTGTTACCAAGTGTTAGGATTTTTCCACTACTGCAAGTGTCTTTTCAGAAACAAAGGAAGAAAATTGCAGGGACATTCCCTAAAAGGCACACTGCAGTTACTCAGACAACTGCATTAACGCCAAAGAGGATCACACTTTCCAAATTCAGAAACAAAGTATCTCTCTGTGATGTTTCTAATGGCAAATTTGAGACTGTTTACCGAAAAAGCCAAAGCAGTATTTTAATGAACCAATGCTAGCTAGCTTTAACATAAAAGCTTGAGAGCTTTTTGAAAAAAGTTGCCCTGATCATTCCTCTATTTAATTTTCTATAATTTTTAATCTCATGTGGCAGTTTTTATTCTCTTTCATCCTTTGTGTTACACATTAATATTTTTGTTCAACTGATGAGATGCATGTATAAAGTGATTTTTATTCAAATGTATAGCTACACTTCTCACCTATTTGATATAAAACAAAAGACACAGAATAGTGACAAAACTAGATTTTGTGCATCTACCTAACTGAGCTGATGTATTACCTATGAAAGAGGAAAAATTCACTGGGCCTCGTAGCACTGAAGCTGAAACTCCGAAAAAACACTGTAGAAAGTTTTTTCTCAAAAAGAACTTTTTATCACAGCAGACTAAACAGAATTAGATCACACATTTAAGTAATAAGACACAGCTGACCAAACAACGTATCTATTTATTTGATTAGCTTCAAGGCATCTGTTGTTACAAATCTACTTTCTAAGTTAAAAAATGTGGCTTCAGTCCACCAGTTTTATTACTTTGAACTGCTTAAGTTTATTAAGCTAGGAAATCTTTCCATACCTAATAAGAACCGAATACTGACCTATCATTTCCTTTTTCATTTCAATTTTTTTAACTTTTCCATCTGTTTCGTTTTTTTTTTTTTTTAACTTGGTAAACATTCACAATTACTAGATATGTGTACAGCTCTGTATTGTTGCATTTAATTTAAAATATGTAAGAAGAAAAAGTTCTCTAATATGACAGACTTTGATCACCTACACTTCAAATAACTTCAAAGTAAATGAAATACGGTGTTGTGGTTTTTCTGGAGCACAGAAGATACAATATTGATGGAAAACTAGGGATTACTATTCACCATATTTATATCCATTAATATTTCTGCAAACAAGCTACCTAGTTCGTGGCAGAGCAAACTCAGAATCGTGTTAAGTTTTGCCATAGTAACTGCATGGTCAAGTATGTGCTGCAGAGACGGAGAGCTCAGCAGGACACGTGTCAGGAAACCTTCTGGGAGGAAGCAGGGCATGGCCATGGAGAGGATTGCTGGACTGACTGGCTAATTGCACAGCCTAAAACCTTTCATTTAAAGAACTGTTCACTCCAGGTCACACCTTCAGAGCCCACTGGAGCTATCCTAAAGATAACTGAGACCTGGTTCAGGAATATATAGAGCCACTTCTCTTCTTCAATTTCATTTTAAAAACAGAGTCATAACCAAAATCATCTTTTAGGATTTTAAACTGAAGGGATGTATCTCTGGCACTGTTATTTTTAATTAATAAAACACACTTGAAATCCTCAACATAACAAAAAAATCCTATAAGAAAACTGACACAGAAAGTTGTTACAATGACTGCCTTCACTGTGAAAAATTTTCCTGTCTCTAAAATGAATTAAAGTAGCCAAGGAATTGATCCAGAAGTGTCAAGTGTTTAATGATATTTGATACTTACAGCTTCGAAAACTTGTAATAAAATAATGAAAAATATTGATAATGCTACAGTCCTTCTATCTTGCCCATTTTTCTGAGGAAGTTAGCACTGGAAAATAAAGTGATACAGCTAAGAGGGCCAAACATACATCAGTCTCTGCAATCAGAAAAAAAAAAAAAAATTAGCCTGTATCACAACAGAAAGTGTCTGTGAAACTGAAAAGATACGTAGATACCAATCACAAATTCATCTAGCCATCTCAGGAGACAGGGGTGGTACTGCATGTATTGTCAGAAACATTCTAGCAAAATATGGAATGTTAAGGCAGGCTCATGAAAAAAACCCCACAAAAACACAAAACAACCTCACCAAAAATAAGTCCAAATCCATTCATTTGGGTAAAACAATCATCTGTCTCTACTCATGCATGCCATCTGCTCTTGCTGCTGCCACTCCTGTCAATCTGAAGTTGATAGGTAATAGCCCTATGATTCAGGGAAACTGCTGAAGTGTGTACTCAGGCTTCAGTTTGAGAGATGGGTTCATTTATCATCACAATAAGCTATTACCACTGATAGGTCACAACACATTGAAGAGACAGTCAGCCTAATTGGCTCAACTCAGTTAGCTCTGGATGTGCCCCTAGGAGACTGAGCACTGCTTTGCAGGTAATATTCCATCACCCAACAAACCACTTGTTTAATAATGCACTGCAGCTCAGATTAGGGCTCTAGCACATAATTATCCCTTCCATATGCCAAATATTGAGGTCTTAGCCCTTTTGTATCTTGGGTGCAAGAAGACAAATACAAATTCATTCTACAGTTATGGTAATCCACACTTCTAAAAACTTACTGAATATTTAAAACTCCCACTTTCTAAAGAAATATATTGTATAAAGCTAGGGTCTCTCTCTGGAAAATAAAATCTCTTCTGCCATCATTCTCTTCTATTAAATATCATCTGACAGTACGTATACTTACTAGGAATGTCAAGTAATTGATCTCATTTTGCTTTCTAGAGATTTCACAAAGCAGTATGAGTCCATTCAGAATAGTCAGAGTAGATGAGACATGGGATAGTGCACATGAGACACAGGGTCTAAAGGATGCTTCATACCCTGTTCAGGTATTAGATCAAAGCATGATACTCAGTATTAATATGCTTAGAATGATGACTCTATGAAAACACAAGTTAAAACTAAGCAAATAATTCAAGCTTCAGATCACTATTGTGCTACTTACTTGTCAGTTCTGGTTACTGTTTCATTATTCAATTCCTTGGCTGTTTATCACAGCCATAAGGATTACTGTTTCCCATAAACTAACAAAAAATAAATTTTAAAAGCATTATTTTGTGTACACTTTGAATATCAGTTTGGGTTTTCTTTCACTAATGATGTCTTAATTGAATTGGTATGATTTTCAACCATTTATACCCCTTTTACATCCTCTGTACTCTTGTAAGTAATGCTGCTTTGTGTTTGAGAAATCAGTGACTCCTGCCAGTATTTTGTTTTACAAACACACAACCTTTTTATTAATACAATAGATGTAAAATGCTAATTACACCAAGTTAGTCGGATTAGGTCTCCCAGATCTGTGAATTGATTAAAAATTCCCATAACACCCATACAATAAAATATGAGTCCCATAAATCCACACATACAGACTTCCTAATTGCATGTGTACACGGGTGATTAGCACTTGGATTTGGGCACCTGTGCTACACCTGTTTGGTTTTAAACTTCTTAATGACACAAGGTAGTGTGCCAATCCAGCTTAGGTATCAAAATTTAGTTTCTAAGGACAGACAATAGAACAGCAAGGCTAATTCCATATGTAAAATGGAAACAACAGAATTTATCCGTCTTGTAGAGAAGCTGCATGTAAAGACAATTTTGAGATTGTCAGATGCTACTGAGCACATCAAATTTCAAAAACAATATAGCACAGATTGAAAATACAACAAATGCTTTGTGCTAAAGGCTGTTTCTGCACCATCAGAAATTCTCAGTATTTCTGCCCTGCTGCATACTGCCTTTTTGATATGGAAAACAAAATTGAACACCACAAAATTACAAAACTAAAGCTCAGTGTCATCCTGCAGTGTTACTAATGTGTTATACAAACTCAACAATTTCAATTACATTCTATTTCAAGATTTTGTAAATCATTTAAATCTGAAGTAAATTTGGGAGGGGGGCCAGGTAAATCAAACAGAAATTGCAGTTTATTTATTCATAAAGGGAAATCTGGAAACTAAACATAAAACTAACTCTTTATGGCTCTCAGTATTTTGAGAATGACTTTTCAGTAGTTCTCAAGTATACTCTTTTGGTGATGAGCATAAATTCCTTCATCACGTCCTGTGTAACCCAATATGAACTAGATGTTTGGACTATAAATTCTCTCTGATTAATCTGAGTGAGTAAAACTTGATTAAACACTTTACTTACAGGTACCCTGTGATGAGCAAGGAACTCTAAATATAGTTTTCAAAGCAAACACTTATTTGCTGATGAAGTATTTAGCATGCAGAGGAATGTATATAAGAGGAATGAAATATAAGAAGAGCAAAATTCCTACCTATCCTCCCTTTCATAAATTTCAGTTTTTCTTTGCATTCATTAAGTAACCACTATTCAATTTAGCTATCTCTAGCTTGGGAATCATTATCACCATATATCTGCGTGGTGATAAGCCCTCAGTACAAACCACCAGATATATAAATTCTTCCCAAGTCAAAGCCTTTTCTTCTTTTTCTTCTGCTTCTTCAGATCCTTCATTATTTTAGTATTTGGGATCAAAGAAATCAGAGAGTAAGACTTTGCAAGCTGGAAAGCATATTCCCCCCAATTTACTTCCTTCTTCATTATTTCCTATCACCCCTCAGTGTTCTCTCTCTAGCATTCACTTCCCTTCTATTGTGAAGCTGCTTTATTTTCTGCTTGTTTCTCCATTTTTCAACTGCCTCTATTGATTGAAACCCTTGCCTTCAAGGCAGACTTGGGTAAGCAGGTAACACAAAGGACACTTGAAATTTATGAAATAATTTTACCAACAGTGAATTTCCTCTTTTATCTAGGGTAGTGTAAGATGATTTCAGCGCTAAGAAATTAAATGTAACGTGGGATACATGAAATACTGCAGTCAGTGTTCTCAGCTAGGCAGAGTCTGAGCCCTGTTTCAATCCACTTCCAAGGCGCAAAGAGGCTGTAACAGTCTACTGGGCATCCTTAGTTTCCTTATAATCACAATAATGGCTGTACTTGAACTGTCCCAACAGGCTACCCAAGCATTATCAAAAGCATTAACGAGGAATAAAGTGTGCTAAATTTACTTATCTCTTGGTGGTTCTTTACAGTCATGGGTGGCTGAGCCCCAAGTAGGACAGTACTAATATTGTTACTTTTTACTGGGGATCAAGCCAAATTTGGCAAGCCCCAGCTGTGAAAGAATGCAGAGACCCACCCCTGTCCATTTCATGGTGTCAAACTGAAAGAATATTTCAAGGAAAATAAAGAATCTAGACCAAATAATGAAATGCAAATTAAGTAAACTTAAAGAAAGCATCAGGTGTGCTTCAAATCCTTAAAATGTTGTGCTCTTCCCTTGGACGTCTGCTCTGTTTGTCTCATCTTTTCTGTATCTGACTCTGCCTACTATCTCAGTGTTTCAAAACTATATTGAAATAAGTTCTAATAAAATAAATGGCACATTTGGTATAAATTGAAGACCACTTCATACTGTTGACTGAATCTGATTATCACGGGGACTTGGTTTCAATCAGGTCAGTTTAGATTGTGATTTAAAATAAAACAGCATTATTTAGATCAATTCAATGTTACTTGTCATAAAATGAAAAGCATCAATAAACTAAACCATCTTTTTCTTAGAAGAATGCATTCCAATATGAAAGACAAAAGATACTGAAGTAGCTGTCTTGACAAAATTTATTTTTAATTTAGGTTTAACTGAATCACTTTAATTTTCTGCCACAAGTTGGCTGCTGACTATTTTAAAAAATCTGAAATTTGCAGCAACTCTGAATAACTTCAGGGGTGTTGAAGCACATTTCTTGCATACTAGGTACTGCTGATGCCTATAACTGTTTGTTTTATAGATATGGATAACATGCATATGATCCAACCATTTCATCCTACTCCTACTTACAATATATTAAGAATCATTAAATGTCCTAACAAAATTGGTTTTGTTATGCCTTACACTTGAGGATCACATTCCCTACTCTGTTCCCAATTTACTGTTGCAAGCTTGGTGATGTGCTTTGCTACACATTCAAATCTAGTGCTGACACTTTCATGTGCAGAGGGTATAAAAAAGGCAAATTCATCACAAAATACTGGCCTTACCATTACACAGTGAGCAGATATTTCAAGCACTAACGTTAGGTCACTAAAGGGTGACCTGCTTAAATTTGGGCAATCCATATTCATTAGGGAACAAAATCTTCTATTGATGGCCTAAACTGTCCATACAACCTGAAATAATGGGTTTTCTTACAAAGGTGCAAAAATGGAGATCGCACCAGCCCACCTAAGTTGCACTACTTTGCTTTCCTGACAATAAAAGCAATAGACACATGCTTAAAAAAATCAGTTTATTGGCTGAATTGGACACAGCTGAGTGTTGGAATTCTCTAGGCTAGAATAATTTCATTTTCACTTTTCACTTTTGGAGTAATTCACTTTCATTAGGCCAAATAATTTCAAAACCATCTGATGGTAAAAATAGTAGCTTCCAACTACAATTTAACTTGTATTTCATCCATTTATACCAAAAAGTATTATGTTAGATTGCTTTCCTTTTTGAGGCAGGTACTAAAAGTAAAGGAGTTGTGGGTCTTTTTAACTGTATCATGTCCTATGAACAAGAAAATCCTGAGATCTGAAACCATGACAATACTAGACGAAGCTTTCTGGGCTTAGATACATTCATAATTCAGGACAATTGATCCCAGCATTTCAGTTCCAGCTGATTATTGTGTTATTTACGCTTCTTTATGTTTTGGGTCTCAACTCCGTCCCTTCCCCCCTGGGAGCCATATACTGCAATTTGCTTGCATTATTCCGCCTTTTGTATCAGAATTGCCTAAGAAATGAAAACAAATGGAAGGAAATAAACATAAAAGCTGTGAGGACCTAGTTCATGATTATTTTATAATTCAATTTTTAGTCCTATGAGATATTCTGGGCAGTCTGTAATAGATAATATGTCACAAAACAAACTGCTCATTCTATCCCAATCTAGTTTTCCACAAGTGAAGTACTTTTAAAAGGTTGACAGAATTTTAAAAATTGTATGAATTGACTACAGGCTTATTACAGTGTCTTCATTTCTGGACTCAAAGAAACAACGACTTAGTGAACTCAGCAAATAGGTTATTAGCGAATAGCTAATTATAAAATAACAGGAAAATAAATGAAGGGACTGGGTCAAAAACTCCCCTTTCTGTTCTGTATGCACAGACTCTACATAAAACTTTCAGGTGCTGTCCTGGTTTTAAGTAAAAGTCAGAGAAAGAACAGTATCTATCATATGGCTGCTTTAGGTTTATGGAGTTGATAAACATGATGTCCATTGACTTTTCCAAGAGATAACAAAAATTAACATTCAAACACCTTTTGCTTTAATTTTTAACATGCTCTGACTTCATGAAGGATCAGCTTACATTAATCTGACTTATAGTGAATGGGATCATGCTTTACAACTACTTTAAATTATTCCTGTAAAACAGGGTCAGATTCAAGAAATGTCTCAATCCAAGTCTGTCAGTATACATATGGTGGTTTGGAGAAAAAGCAGTTTAGGGTTTCCATCATGTTGTTTGCAGTTTGAGTAAGGACAGCATTAGTGTCTAATTAAAACCCAGACAGAAGAGTAGGAGGGAATGTATTATGTGCTGTGTGCTGAGACCTAACAATGTCCAGAGATTTGAATTCTAAGATGAACTCCACCTAAGGACTGAATTAACCAGTAACTGCTGGCCAAAGGCAGGGCCCTAATCATCTGAAAAAGGCAAGGTTAATCTCCACCTTCACATTAAAGCTCGCCCTTGGCAGAGAAAGGAAGATAAAACTTGCAGCTGCAAAAAAAACCTAAAACATGTACCCAAAGATGGATGTTTCTTCACAGAATTTCACGTGGTCTCAGACACCTCTCATGTGTGTGTCATGGAGTGGTGGGAAGAGGTGTCATATGTTTAGATATGTTGAATATCACGTTTACTTTTGTCTAATTATAAGGCACTTTTACTTACCATACAAAGTATCAAACTGCTTTTTGATGAGGCATCAAAGAGGCAGAGTATATATGTAATGTTAGACTTCCAAAATACCGCACACACCTAGCCCTTCTGAACTGATTGTAAAGAAACAAGCGTTTTACATTATCCTCCTGAGTTGGGTATCTAATTTTAATTTATTTTATATTTTATTTTCGTTGCTCTGATCAAACATTATCATACTATAACTCATAACACTTTCAGACAAATTAATAAAATATTTTAGCGTGGACACATGTTTAAAAGAAACTTATAGATCCATTGTCAAAACAATTTAAGAAACTGCTAACTAAAAGAAAATGGGGTTTTAAAATACCTAAAATGTAATTAGAGTTTCAAGAATAATGCAATTTTTCAGATTCCAGAAGGTCTAACACAGCACAAGTCCTCATTATTGCTGCAATCCTTAGTTCAATAGGCTATGAGAAGGTAGGCAGGCAAGAATATAAACTGCTTTATGATACCTACTAAAACCTTAATACTAGCCATTTTAAATCTGTTCTCTCAAATTATCCACTAGGTATTTTATTTCTAGAAATTAAATTCCTCCAGATTACTCCCAAACGTATTCTGCATCAAAAACATTGTTCAATTTTTCAGTTCAAATGCATATTATACGGGGTTTTTAAAAATTACCTGAATTTATACAACGAAGTTGAAGTTCTGGTAACAGCGCATATATTTAGAAGACTAAAAGAGCATGGTAATGTTAAATTAATTTGCTTATGTTTTTGTCCCACTCTGACATAAGCAAGAATCCTGTACTATCTACAACCTCTTGTTATTTAGTATATCTCCTTCGAGACACAGTCAAAAACAGTATCACATAGCCCAGTGTCACCCAGATCTAGATGAAAAAGAAAATGCTGAAGGCTGCACAGGGGCATCCCATTTGTAATACTTTTTTTCTTCAAAAGAGGCAATTGGAGATGGATGTAAAACAATCAGATAGCACACATATGTCAATCAACACTGTGGAGACACACACAGGACATGCCAACTTCATATTAAAACAATAATTTGATGTAAGTTTTTTGAGCTATATTTGAAAACTAGGAAATGCAGGATGGTTACACCTCTGTTTATTCAATTTTATTTTGGGGAATATTATTTAAGAACAATAATTTTAACAATATGGAGGAGAGGCAGCTTTCTGTGAAACAAGATTTATAAATTACAAGAGAAGTGTACATCTTGATAAAAGATTTCCTAAACTTTTTTCTATGTTTCTAGAGACAAAAATTCTTAAAGAGTTTGCATGCTTTGACATAACAATTATTCTACAGATAGCAGTTATTCTCTGATGAAAGGATGTTTTTATCTAGATTCAGCTATTTGGCTTTATTCAGTTTCAGCTATTTAGAGAAATGTTTTATTGAGTTTACAAATAAGGACTCTCACTATTCTATTTCCATTTCCTTTTCTACAGAATAAATCATCTGGCCTAGGCATGTCATTACGACTATAGTTACGTGATGCAACATGACAGTTAAGATGTACTGTGGTAATTTGAGTGCTTTCACTGTTATTGTAGTATCAAAAATTTATATGGTTCAGTTATTAAGGCAAATTGCTTCATTCATACAGTGATATCTGACAGTAACCACAAAGGACCTCCAAATTACACTGAAAAAATATCTTCCACATTCAAATAATGTGTGCATACTCCTGCCATTATTTCGCTCACTGACTAGAAGCAAGATGGAATTCTGTAAGGAAAAGTATCAGTTCACATTTCAGGGTAAGTTCACCAGACATGCAGTATTATAGAAGAAACTCCCTCATGCCCAGCTAAGTGAGCCTGACTCTCTTTAACAATTTATAGGCCATGAACAGGATGCCCAATTCTTCGGAATGATGTTATTTAGTTTCAATGTGCTCACTTACCTTCTGTCACGTTGATTTTCAGCCAACAGGAAGAAATAAATAAATAAGAGGTTGACTAGCCTGAGGAGACTACAGAGGAAAACGTGCTCAAATACATCAGTGTTAGCATTTCTGACAAGTTTTAGCAAAATGAGGGTTACAGGAAATGGAAAGCTGTTAAGCTTTCTTCACATTTAAGACTCATTCAGTGTTCAACTCTACTCTCTGGAAAAAAATGAGATTTTCATGAAAGTATTTTTGATTTGGTATTAACCTATGGGTGTGAATATGTGTGTACATACACACTCAGATACATGCAGACTTAAATACACACATTAAGAACTGTCACAAAGCATTTTCTGAGTTCCAGGGCAGAGAGCTCCCCACACACAAGTTTCCTGAAAAACATTAAACACCCCCACAACATCTGATACACAACCTGCATCTCTGAAAAGCAGATGAGGGAAATGGTTTTCAAAGCAGAGGACAAGGTGGGAAGAGAACAGGCCAAGCTGAATTACGCACCAGCTAGTTCATTCAAAAACCAATGCTGTGAACCAGATGGACTTCTCTAATACCTGACAGCAGGAGACCAAAGAGGGCTCAAGGTTAAAGATCCTTAGTTAATTTTGGCTACCTAACTTTTTGCCTCAAAAGGATACTCCACACAGGTGATTCCTTTCTGCTTGCAATTTTGCCAGTCAAATAGCTAACCAATTTTAACCTCCCTCAGTTCCATCCCCCTTCAAAGCCTTACCTTTTTTCTCAATAAATCAAATCAGTGTTTAGGCAAGTACCACCTGCACTTACTTTGTTGCCCAAATAAGAACTGGGTGCGCTCCAGTAGTAAATCTGTGGCAGTACTTCTTGCGCAGCCACGTTGCTGATGCTAAGCTGCTGATGGCCATCAAATCTCTTTTGCGTGGGGATAACTCGGATGAGACCTGTTAAGTCAGTCAGATACCAACCATTCATGTCTTCTATCTAAAATGATAGGAAAATAAATCAATAAATAAAACCCACATTACAATAAGAATCAGGACATCAATCATTTCAATAGTCACAGCCTCTCATTCTTCCATTTTTTAAAAAAACTGATTAGGTTTAATAACAGGGTAGGAACCAAGGAAAACACAAAGTAAAAAAGGCAAACATTTCTAATTGTATATGACTGGGAATTATAACTTCACAGTTTGAAAGAACTGCAAGTATTTGCATTCTGTGCTTCATGGTCCAGAGCAAGAAGGACATTCCATCATACAAACATATGTGCAAGAATATCCACAAATATTTTGCCAGTTTTAAGTAAATAATATCAATCACAGATTGTACAGAAAATGAACCGACAAATGGATATACATTTTCTGATTGCTATAGGCAGCATAATTTATATTTTTCCATTCTAAAACCTTACACCTTACAAGGCCAAATATACTTTTTATACCTTTATACCTTTTTGGTGCTGGAAAGCACCAGAACTTGAATTTCTGAAATCCCATAAGTACAAATGAATCATCAGAGAAGAGCACACTGGTCGTACAAAAATGGCTTCTGGAGCCCAGATACAAGCAGAAAAATAAACGAGCTCAGCCATGGAATGGAAAATTTCCCAGTTGCTGGCATGTAAATGAGAACATTAGACATATATGATGATACTTGCAGACTTCCAGCATAACAATATGGCCAAAATCAAGATCTAGTAGACTTAGAACACATCTCCCAAACTCAATCTACAGGCATGAATATGTAGCAAACATCCGTTTCAGTGGCATCAGTGTCTGAGCTTTGAGAACTAATTTACAGTTTAGAGTATATTTGCAGGCTAAAGACATTTTTCCACAATATAAATAAGAACAGCAGGTTCATCTCCCTCTCACATCCTTTCCTAAGGATGCAGTATACAAAAGAAATGCATTCAAAATGCCCCCTGCCAGGCATTCCTTTTTCTTACTTAAGCTGTGTGTTGTACATTTAGTGTTTCCAAATTCTTAATTACTTCAGGTCTAGAAATGTAATAATTACCTGGAAAAGAGGTTGCCCTATGGTTACGGAGCATTTAATTCAAGGAGTGGTTATGTACGCACATTCCAGGACTGTGTTTATGCATGTGGCTTCAATTTATATTGTTATAGCTTCTTTTGTGCTTTTCACTGTTCTATTGCTTTATTTCAGAACTTTCTCACAAAGAAGAGACAAAGCTTACAGGCATTTTCTTCAAGATAAATGAAAAATAAGGGACATGCATGATTTCTAATAAATTAAAACCTAGTGACAATGGTTAGTGACAACACAAAAAACACAAAGCGATGACATGTACTGGTATGGTATGATTTTTCTTACACTTGTGTAGGTAAAGTGAGAGTGTCTGCAGATGTTTGTTTTCCCAGAGCAGAAACATTCCTCACAGCCTTCAGGATTATTTTGCTGAAGATTGAAGAAACCTGGTTTACAACGGTCACAGTTTTCTCCTTCAACATGTTCCTGGAAAGGCATATTAGAGTATTGCATCAGTTGTCATAGATGAGAATCAGAGATCACTGGCTTTTTATTCTTCAGGAGGACTCTATAATCATTTATAGGAAAGACTTTCTTATTTGTGAATGTTAGGAGCAAATCCTTTACACAGTAAAAGGTACTATGTGGCTACATGTAAATAATAGGACATGGAATTTGGACATTAAAAGAGTTGTCATTTCTTATCTCTATGAATGGGCATAGTTAATTTCAAGTAAAAATCTATTTATATCTGTTACACTTGAGAGTCTCAGAGAGGAAGAAAGTATGGCACAATGTTACAACCTCAACAACTGTAGTATGTAGATAGGGCTGACAAAGTCCATGCACATCCAGCTGATGGAAACTACAGGTAGATGGCAGTAGTCCTACTAATCACTCTGAGTATCAGTTTTTCAGAGATCTGTCATTAATAGATGAATTCAGGATAAATACAAGTGGTAAATGGGCTGCAGTTCTCCTTTTCATAACTACACGTGTTTGCCAGCCATGCAGCCAGGTTTGGAAACTCTTCCCCTGGAGGAAGACGGACACTAAATATACATGAGCTATTCTAAACTTAGCGTTTTGTAATTATATTTTTCATAGAAAGCTTATGTTGTGCATTAAATCCTACTATATTGCACTATAAATCAATTTGTCCTATTGGCAAAATTGAAGCTAGGTTTTCTACACAGAGGGTGTGGCAGGAGGCTCATGGTATGGTGCTGGCTTAGTAATTCAGTATTTTCCCCAATAGAGCTCAGAAACTTCTTCCCCTTTCAGAGGTATTATGCACAGTCTCCTTAACCCTGGAGACAGCGCTCTGTGGGATGCACACAGGACTGAACTGTTGGCTCAACATCAGGAGAGAACATGCACATTGTAAAAACCCTGCCTACACTGTGCAGTCTAGGACAGCTCAAAATACACAGCTCTGAAGTAAATTCCCTGAAAGCCATTTGATAGCCTCCTGGTTAAGATGCAGCAAACCGGGCAAAAACAGGGAAAAGCAGGTGGAGGTATGGGAAGAAAGAATAGCACACATGAATTAAGAGAAAATAGAGACAGTGTGCAGGAAGGGACAATGACCTGCATAAAGGGTAATACAATGAAAATGTAATAATGTTTTCAGCACTAATTATACAGTAAAAATAAGTGTAACAAAGTGTATTTGCTCTGTCTCTGCTGCTGTGCTCTCTTCAATAATGATATAACATAGGAGCACAATATTCTATGCTCCTCTTCAATAATATCATACAGACTATTAAACAAACCACAAACATCTTTAATAAAACTCAAGGTTATAAGTCAATTGCATTTAACTTCAACATCTCATTAATCTCAAGACAGGCATTTTTACATTTTCACCAGAAACCTTGGGATTAATCAATGCCTATTACTGGCAAGGGTACATCAAAATCATCTGGTTATTCATGCTTCATGTGAATAATAAGGTGGGCAACAGAGATACTGGACACAGAGATACTCTCACCCTTTATTTAAGAAACTACAATTATGAACCCTGGTACCAAAAGCTTCATACAGTGTTGATGTGCTTAGTGTGTGCAGAGTGGGAAGAGGAAAATAAAGAGAGATCTGCAAACCAAACGTGTTAAAATGCAAGGTTGCCCACTCTGCAGTCACAAACATCATCTGTGAGTAAAACCTGTAGAACTCCATTGAGTAGGCAGCAAATTCAGTGAATAGTTGATAAATAAAACTCAGAATTGGAAAGGAGATGGAACCTATCCCTCAGCAAATAAAACAATGTTTCTGCAACCCCATGTATTTCTCAATACTTTTCAGTGCAGTATTAAGCTAGCCAAAGATGAAACGTTGACCACATACCTTCATAAAGTTGGAAAGCCTATCCAGTTAGGACTATTTTCCAGATATTTCCTTTACAAGAAAACTATCTTTAGCAAATGTAAAGCTCATCATAGGTAATTGAAAGATTTGATTAAAAGAAGGGAAGCATTTCCTAAGACCTGCTATTAACCAGACATCCCACTTTTTTCTTCACATGGAGCATAACTAATCTGATGATTTCAGTGTCCCTTTGACCATATTCTGCTTTGATTTGAAGATTGCTAGTGAAATTAAATATGTATGTATCTGTATCTCGACAAAAGGAATCATTTTTCTCCCACAAGCACTTAAAAAGGGATTGGGGGAGCACAAAGAAGACAAAAGATGAACACTGAGGGAAAAGTGCATGTAATGAGAACTCTCTGGGATAGAAACAATTATATCTATTCTTTATTTGTTCATTTTGGTCTGCATGTACCAACAGGTCAGTTTGGCTTTACATGAATAACATCATAAGAATCATTAAGCAGTATTTATCTGGTATTTAGCATAATATATCTTCATCAAAGCTCCATTCGAAGCCAGAACATAGCAAAATCACCCTCTTATGATCTTCTAGACTTGATGGCTAAGTAATTAGAAATATGATGTGGATGATTTTATTTCTGACAGAGAGCACGTGGCTGTTACATAAAGTGAGGATCAAGTTAATTCTCTGAGTAGATTTCAGTGCTATTCAGCTGTCAAACCAGAGCTTTGTGTGTGTCCACAGCATGAGATCGAAGCATTTTTTGTAAGTTCCTGTACTTAAGAATGTCATGTAAGTATTTTTAAATTCTTATTTGTGACTAATTCTGTTAACTAAATTTTGGAAGGGAATTCCCACAAATACAGTACAGAAAAATTTATCCACAGTACAGTGAGCAGTCCTTTGGGCACATTCACGGTCACTTACTAGACTGTGACTTAGAAAGCACAACCATTTCTAAAGCATTTCTGATAGCCAGGTATTTTATAAGTGGATGTATCTGCTTAAAAATGTTTTTCATTTCAATACAACATCAAGATATAGTTTGAGGGAGATACCCAATGGCACACAGAGAAAAACCCTCTTAAACTTTCTTCCCAGAAATTAAGACATTCATCCTACAGAAAGGATAGATTTTTGTTTTTTAAACATATTAGAGATTTCTAAACAGCCTCCCAAGGCAGAAAAGAATGACTACTCCTAAAAGGCAACTTTCTTGTTTTAATAGACCATCAGTTCACTTCATTTTATCTTTTTGAAATCACATTTACAGGCTAGTTTTAGAATCTACAACACTGTAAACATACAGTTTTTGAGCAGATAAGGATGGGGTTTGAAACAAATGATTCACAGGCTTTGTAAGCATCCCTTCATTACAGATTTCCAAGGACTTGTATGACTGTCAGCACACAAGGCTCCCAGGTAGATATGCTGATTGAAGTGAGTTTTGAGATGACACAAGACCATGCAGGATTTTGTAGGACCAAGACCAAGTGTTCTGTGAGAAGTGGCTAACATAGATACTAACACAGCTAGGTAGAACAGTGGAATAATCTGGCATAATAAAAGGATATTAAAGCAATATTTCAGTACCATTAGTATCTTTCTGTGGCTCAGAGGAATTCGACACCCATACCTTGCAGATGCAGGGACCTATGCAGGGGTCATCATTTTCACTGCCCTCAAGGGAGCAGTTGCAGGGCAGGCACTCAGGATATCCTGTATAACCCAAGGCACATCGACTGCAGCTTTCTCCTGCATAGCCAGTCTTGCAGTGACAGAAACCAGGCAACAAATCTACGGGAAGAGGGAGAAAACATGAGATACATTTCATTTGTCATTATTATTATCAGATATGTATGTTAGGTGTCGCTCAAAACAACACCTTTGGTAGGTTTAACATAAGGAGGTGTTTACTGTTGTTCACACCCCTATCTATAACTCAGAGTCATCTGAGAGAGGCTAGAATGAACAATGTAAGAATAGAGCAAGTATACAGTGATTTGAATTCGGAGTTTCCAGAAATCTGCATATTAGAAATCTTGAAAATTGAATCATATCCCTACTTTGCATCTAACAGTCCCTGAAAACCTTCTCTTCCATTAATTCATCAAAGACCTTTCAACATGCTTTTGCTTTCAGAATCCGTAAGGCACCAGCAGGGAATTTCACATTTAGCCTTGTATAGTGTGAAAGAAAACACTGATGTGTGCTAAATCTCTATTATTGCCATCTAATTGTTATATCATAGAAAAGAGAAAGTAACCATTCACTTTATCCATGCCATCTGTGATTTCAATATACATCTATCATAGCCTACCTACATTTTTGATTCATATGCCATAAACTCCTAAGCCTGCTCAATATCTCTGCACATAAACTGCCTGGTATGGCCAAAAACCTCTGTTGTCCTTCTCTGCACTGTTTCCAGTTCTAATAAATTATTTAAAGAGGGTGTGCATATGTAAATTGGCTTGATTTGTTTTTCTGATGATTTTTTTCAGTTGTTTTTTTTAAAAAAACCAGTAGTACTTCCTAAGGACCTGTTGATGTTTTTGACTACTGCTGAGACAGACCTGACATGACAGACCTGAGGCACAGTCTGAGGTAATTCCAAGAGCTGTTTCACAACTGATAGTGCTTAATTCAGAAATCACTGTAATCACTGTACAAGTAGAACTACTTTTCTCAGTGTTCTACTTTTCCTGTAATTGCCACAAAGAATTCATTATTTATTTTACTACCCAGCCACTATCTTGAGATCCTTCTGAACATTTTGCAGTTCTTTCATTTTTCTGTGCTGAAAGATTTTGTACTTGTTAACTTTGTCACCTTCCTACTCATCCCTTCTCCAGGTTAAATATGAATATTTTCAACAGTTCATATTGATCATCACTGTGAAAATGGTCCACTTATTCTTTTAACCAAGTACTAAGCCTGAAAGAGCCTTTTCTCCTTATCCTATTACACTTTCTTTTGTGGATTTTGGTAAAAGATCTTGTCAAAACCTTTTGAAAATCAAAATACAATATTAATCAAATGAGCCTTTGTTCACATATTCATTTAATCCTTCAAACAGATTCATAAGGCAGACTGTCCTTTACATAAAACCCCTAGCCTTGATTTTTGCCCATTTTTGCCATATTTCAGAAATGGATTAAATCCTTTATTGTAGTTCTAGTGATTTCCATGAAACAGAAACTAGACATTCTGATTCTAGTTTCCTGGAACACCTTGTCTTTCTTTTGGATAAACAGTGTCTATTTACCATTAATGTCTGCTTTAAAAAATATTATAAGCTATATTTAATGCCTCAAGCAACTCAATTTTCAACTACTCAACTCATCCTGAAGCCATGGATAAATATGCTATATGCCTGACAAATTTTGATTCTGCATTTATCAGTTCACTTTAAACCTGACACTTCTGTTTGAGGCAATTGTTCTGTCTTGTCCCCATGAATGAAGACTCCCAAGTAGGAAATTCCCTGAGCTATTCTATTCACTGTTAAAAGGAATTAATATAGTTTTTCTGCCATGTCTCTTTCTTTCTTGAGATGTCCATTTATAACTTGATTACACCTAAACCATATTTAACTCGTACTGCATTTGAATCTCTAGCACTCTGTTTGATTCTGAATTATCTGAAAAAGTACCTCTTAGCAACATCAAGTGTTTAGAAAATTATTCTTTAAAATATATGTATTTATTATTAAGAGCACGGCTTTCTGGAACCTGTCACAATTTATATTCTTTTCTATTATCCTCAGTTAGGAATAACTTCTGATTTTCAGTGAGTTTCTTTCTGTTGTTTAAATAGATGTATCTTCTTTTTTTTTTTTTGTTAGCTTAATTGCATTGCTTGAATAGTTTTGAACCAGGGAAATGCATCTTCTCTGAATGTCTAATACACAGTCTATAAACCCTAAGCTTGCCATTAGCAGTCTTGGATTGTTCATTTTTATTTTCCTTTTATAGATTTCCTTGTTTTGATTAAGTTGTTTTTCAGGGAGGCTTTCTCATTCCTACAAGAATGTTGAATTTGACTGCCCTTCAGGAGGAGAGTTTTAAAACAGTCCCTCATGCATAAATCCAGAGGTGCTTCTCCTTTTTATGGCTTCTCTAACTAGCTATTTGAAGAAGCAGCCACCTACAGGACTTTTAAATTATATTATCTGTTAATCTATACATAGGTGAAATTCAATCTGTCTACTCTAACCTTGAAGCCTCTTTGATCTACTGTAGCACATCATACCGACTGTCACCTTCTTGATCTGTCCTAATTATACACAGAATTTCAGTGCATGAAATTTCTGTTACTTACTATCTCAAAATGATGTGCTCCACGGGTTTTGATGCCTTTGGCTCAGCTGATTCTCAAATTTCTGAGTTAATCTCCTCTCAGCTACCATCAAGGCCCCATAGCACAGCAGGACACAAACTCTTGTAATCTGGGTCAATGCATCCTAACTGGACAATCTGGAACAGAGAAACTTTTGTTCCTTCCAGATGAAAATAGCTGGATATACTCCAGGGTTCAGCAGTAAAAGACATAGGTAAGCCTACTCTTTAGAAGTGAGCCCACCTCATTTGAAAGCTTCAGGGACTCATATCTCACAAATCAAGTCTCAGCAAGCTCAAATTCAACTATATGTCTCAGTATGGAGCTTCCAAATACTCATTTGTATCTATAGCCTTTCCTCCATTGCCCACTCCATCCATTTTTTTTTTCTCAACAAGAACCATACCTTCTCCTGCACTTGCTTTCTATGCAGTTATTGAAAACTCTACTGTCACCAGCCCAGCTTGTCCCATTCTTATACAGCACTCATGGATAATGTGGATAATCTCAGCACACCACTTATCAAGAGACATCACACTCCATGCGAGAGAGAGGAAGGCAGGAGATTGCTACCTGTCATACATCCTTCCAGCTCTCACACTTGTTGATACAGTTAGTCTGTGTACTTGATTTAGCTCCATGCCTGCTTCTATTTACAGCCCTTGTGAGATCTCAGCTCTCCCTGCGTTACACAGCGTGTAAATTCCTCTCAGTGCCCCACTGGTTGTTTCTGATGAGGCTGCTGTAGTGCATGTGTAATGTACAATATGTCAACAGTCTAACTACATTTCAATTTAAGGCAGATGTTTCAGGTCTGTCTCTTGTTTTTGTTGTAATAAACTGATATTTCAGAAGAAGAACATCTTTTGCTTTTGGTCTATGACTTCATAGGTCTTGTTTAAATGGGCCTTTATTTGATGAAGCTGTTATTCCCTGTTTTCTCCCTGCATATTATCAGTTTCTGCCCTGTCTTTTAGCATGCAGAGGCTTTGAAAATGCACCCTAGAGGATGAATCATCTTGAAATATGAGTTTTACCAGTTAGGTTTTCCTAGCCTAGCAGTCTTTCAAAACTGCACAAAAATAAATGCATGCAAAAGCATGAACCAGACCCTTAAAAAACCTGCGATCCTAGGAATGGCCTCTTGTCATTTTCACTCCTGTTCAACAGCATATAAATTTAAAAAATAATTTCACGGAAGTCAGTGGGACTGCTTGCTGAGCAAAGCAGTACAAAGCGTGAATAAAGATAAAGATGTCTGGATCTTACTTATCCTAAAACGTCTGAGGACTTTTTCATCAAAAATAAACATCTGTCATTGGGATTATATTGTACATAAAGAGGCAATAGGGGAAAAAAAGACAGCATGCCCTGAAGACTGACTCATAAAACTCTGCCAGGTTCCAAACCTGTCAGTTCTTGCAGGTGCTTAAGAGCCAAGTAAAATGGCTATTTGTTAAAATCTAGCCATTAGAACTTGAAACAAGAGTGCCGATTCATGGAGAAAGCCTTAATTACTGGAGTACAGAGTACTTCTAGGTGGTTGGACCTTTGCTTCTGTGTGGAACACTGTAATATCAGCAATGGTTAAGTTTAACTATTATTAGGATGAATTGAAAGCAGATGGAAAAGTTCAGTTCTAGAATTATTGCCTTTCAGTTACAAAACCTAGAGGGATCTTCGTCAGTTTATTATATGATTGATCCTAAGTTTCTCTTTTCTATGTTTCTCACTAACATAAGATATAGGATTGCTGTGAAAGAATATTTAAAAAGCATTCTTGAAGATTCAAAACCAAAAATACACTTTACAAGCAATAATAATATTTGATTTTAGACTATTGACTGAGACACATGAGGACAAAAAGATCAAAATGGAAATTATACATAAAATACAACAATACTTCTTTGTTTCCTGAAACAATGAATGCTATATTACAAAGCAGCTTCTCTATGCCCCTCTCTTACCTAGCAAAACCTGATTATGACTACAGGATGCAGTCATTTAAATCCTCTTGATGCATTTCATCAATGCACCAGTTATAGAATTTGCTACAATTTTCCATTTTAATTGCTGCTTACCTACTGTACTCAAGAACAGAGAATGTACAGCCTCCAGTGTTATTTTACTTGAGAACTCTTCACAGTGACTCTGTATCCCCAGTGATGTTCCTTACTATCTTATTTCCATTTTAGTTTAATGTCTTTTACTCGCTCAAAGCATTTACTTAGCACACATTTAAGAAGCATATTCCCATCCTACACCAAACAAACAATTTATCCTCATACAACCAGCCAGTGACTCTTTAAGATGTATTTCAACCCACCCAGAGTGTTCATTCTGGTTCACTGGTGAATAGATAGATTCCTTCAGACAGATCATGCTTTCCAGCCTTTCCTTTATGAACACTCACCAGTGCTTCAAACCAAACTGCTGCCCAGAGCGAGCAGTATTTTATCGGTGTACTGAATACAAACGTGAAAGGGAAAAAAGGGAAGAAGTGATCTTCTTTCGGGATAGTTTTATGCTAAAAATTATATCCAGACTCACTCCTGATTCTAAAACAACCTCTTGTTTTACCAGAGAAATCTTTTCTTAAAAGAAATATTTGAAAGGCTTTTCCACATTATTGTGTCTTTTTGGTTGAATAAGGTGTTACGGTCACAAATATGTGACTGGTTCGAGGACCATAAACATAATGAGCAAGAAGAAAACAGTTTTCCTAATGCTTTGGAAACTTATTTAGTACAATTAAAAAAAACAAAACAAAACAAAACAAAACAAAAAACCACAAATAAACAAACAGTAAGAACAAAGAGCAAGTCCATTGTAGGCAGAATAGCTTTGATGCTCAGATATATGTAGAGCTGGTTTGTTTTTGTTGTTGTGGTCTTAAAAGAGAAAAATAATATGATAGATATCAAAATTATCCTCTGGCCACTGTCCAGACAGAGCAAAGTGTCTACTTCTCACTAGACTTCCAAGACTGGGCAGGACAGAGACCACTGGTCCCAAGAACAAATGCATGGACTGCTTTGGGGAGGGAATTCTATACATGATGCCAGTTATCTAAACAACAATTGTGCTTGTCACATATGAGAATAAATAGCTTAAACACACAGAATAACTTCTACAGTAAATAACTTGGAAACAGAAGGCATCAATGAGTTTAGAAAGGAATAAAGGGAAAAAAATTCTTTATGTGATGCAAATAGCAGATTCAACAGAGATTAAGAATACTCTAACATGCTCAAAAGCAACAGGCCTCCAACCAACTGCAGCAGCATGAGTTAAATTTTAGGTAGATGAGGAAAAGCTGGTTACAGTCAAGACAGAAAAAGATGAGAGTTTTCATTTTGTGAAGAGAACAAAAGAACTCTGATTCTCTGAGAAACTAGAGCATTCAACAGCTTCTTTGAATGCCTGGGGCAAGATGAGCAGGACTGGCTACCTGCAATAAAAATAAAAGGTGGAAAAGCAGAAATAAATAATCCAAGATGTTATCTTCAACGTGTTAGTATGACACGCTTATTGACTTTCTAGAAAGACACAGCTAATGATCCAAACAGGAGCTTAATTCTCTTCCTAGAGATATTTGGAAATGAGGCAAGAGAAGAATCTGCCAGAAAGAAGATCAGAGCACTAAAAAGGCAGAAGGAGACATAGCAAGGTGTCAAAGTACAATACCACCTTGTCAGATTCAGAAAGTATAAGCAGATTTAGAAAGCTACTATGAGATGGTTTAGATCTGCTGAATGCTCAGAGGCATAAGACATTTTGAGAGCTCCTAAGGACACTATTACTGACAAACAAGATGGAAAAATGTCTCTGTCTTTTTGCTTTCCTCTTCTTGTGAGAGAGGAGCTGTCAGCCTGTTAAGTGCTGATCAGCTGCCAGGCCCCAGGAGGATGACCCACACCAGGGGCCAGAAAAGAAGTTGTGAAAAGAGAGACTGCAGCAGCGACAGGAGTCAGAGACCAAGCAGCTACGTAACAAGCAAGTGGGACATCACATTTTTTTGAATTAATCATTCCCCATCTCAAAATCACAGTCTGAGAGGTTCCTTTGTTGCATTGTCTGTCATTTGTAGCCTGTTCTAGTCTCACCCACAGGTTTGGTACAGGCATTGAAGAGTCTTGCTGTGTTTTTGCCAGCTTTGGGATTCATCCTCCCTTCTGTTCATATTGTCTCTCATATCACTCCACGTGATACACTGCACCGGGTATCCATGCACTGTGCTGGCAGCAGGGAGGGGCTGCAAGGGCAGCCTCTGTGAGGAAAAAGCTGTGCCAGACACAGCCAGCTCCCAACAGGGCACACAACCCCTCAGCCAGCCAGGTCAAAGAATGGAGAAAGGGAAGGAGTGGAAGGAAAAGCTCCAGCTCTGGAGCAGATAGACCCCTGGAGCCCCTGGAGGAAAGCAGGCTGGAGCAGATATCCCCACTGAAGCCCATAAAGGAAATGTTGGTTATTTCTTGAAGGAACTACAGCCCATGGAGAACTGCTGGCAGAGAAAATTCTTTCTGTGAAGGACGTAGGCCCATGGGAAGCACCCACACTGGAGCTGGGGAAGAGTGTGAGGAGGAAGGAGTGCCAAAAAGGAACTTATGACCATTGAAGTTATGACCACTGCTATGACTCCTGCTTGATATCACCCTGCATCACGTTGTTGTTGAGTGGTGAGGTTGAGTCTAGGGAAAAAAAAAGAAGGTGGAGGAAGAGGTGTATTCTTAATATTTGTCTTTGCTTATCACTACCTGAAACTATTTAAATTGGCAATAAATTAAGTTAACTGTCCCCAAATAAAGTCTGTTTTGCCCAGGATGACAATTGGAAAATGATTTCCTGGTCGTTACTTTGGCCCATGAGCTGGTTCATCTTTTGTTCTGCCCCTGCCCTGCTGAGAAGGGCAGTGAGAGAGTGGCTGGGTGGGCAGCTTCAGCTGGCCAAGACCAACCCACCAGAGATACCACTGGGACAGAAAATCAGTATCATTTTATTGAACTGATGCAATCAGTACATGGTTATTACAGTAGATTATGGGCCCTGTCTTTGCATCTCTGCCATGTTGCTTTTATGTTCTATTGATCTCTGTTTTAAAGGATTGCTACATCTCATCAATAGATTGCAATTAGCCCAATTTATAAATCTCTTAAGAACCGACCTTGAGTTTTGTTGTCTTCCTATAGTATTTTCAGATGTTTTATGATGAAAGAACCAAAAAATCTGACAATTAATTGTTTTCAAAGCCCAATGAACAGTTCATTGTCTATGTGTAGACAGCTTTTACAGGGCTATGGTAAGCATCATGTAATCCCACATGAATAACACAGAAAGCAAATAAATACCTTTCAAGAATAATTTTTAGATTTCAAAATGGAAATATGCTTAGATAGGAAAAGATATTATAACATCACTGTTGCATGAGTTTTAATCTCCGTGGTAAAAGAAGAAGGCTCTTCAATGCCAAAATTCTTCAATATTTTCCACTGGGAATATTCTTCCCTAACATATATAAATTTCCCAGACATGAATCTGAAAGAAGCCTCAACAATTGGGAATATGAGTTTCAAAAAAGAAAAAAAAAGAAAAAAAAAAAATCAAAACAATGCAGCTGGATTACTGTTTGCATGAGTAAAATTTAAAAAAAAGAACCATAACAAACCAAAACCACACCTTTTGGGTATTTTCTTGTTAAAGATACCGAAAATGTGATTCAGCATTTCTCTGACCATTGCTGAACTTCATCTTTAACATCCCTATATTTGAGGGATCTTACCTCCTTCTGCATGTTTCTCATCCTTGACACAGGTATCATTTAAAGACCCATTTGGATCACAGGAACATGGCTGGCATGGATCTGGGTTATCTGGCAATACCTATAAAAATAAAGATGTTAGAAGAAAAAAACCTTACCTTCAATAACTGGAAACTTTTATTACATCTTAAAAAGTAGGAGAGAATAACTTCTGTATGGTGGCTTATACTTGAAGAAAAATGAGACAACTGATAAACTTAGTCCATGCAGACTACAATAAGAAGAAAAGGCCTCAAATTGCATCAGAGATTGGATATTATGAAAAATTTCTTCACAAAAAGGTTTGTCTAACATGGGAATGGACTGCCTCAAAAAGTGGTGAAGTCACCATCCCTGGAGGCATTTAAAAGATGTTTAGGTGTGCCATTCAAGGACACTGTTTAGTGTTAGGTTAAGGGTTGGACTCAATCTCAGAGGTTCTGTCAACATAAATGATTCTAGGTTCTATCATTCTATTAAAGTTACATTTGGGATTTTTATTTAGAAATATGTAGTGACTTAGATACAAATATGTCCAGGTGTAGAGATTGTAACAGAACAATCAGAGATATAATACCAGGTGTAGAGATTGTAACAGAACCTTATATAATTAAAATCAATAAATGCAATTAGGTAGATTTTTAAGCATTTACTACCTAAAGTAATATTGACAAGATCAGGTGTTCTGGTCAACATGATTTAAAAAACTAACTAATGTTAGTCAGTAAGAGAGAAAAAAGGTAAATGAAGAAAAGTGAGCATTAAACAATGGAACAATTTTCTTTTGTTCTTGAGAGGTTACCTCAACCAAACTTAAACCTTGGTCTAATATCACACTAGGAATATAAATTAGAAGTTCTGCATGAACTAGATACATACACATAGTATGGATATACTATACAAACACACACATATATATCAAATCCCTTTTAGCTAGATGAAAACTTAAAAAAGAGGAAAAAATCAAGTAAGTGCCCTGCTGTTGAAGAAATTGTTTCTCAGTACTCCTTTTCTCAAGTTGTAAGGCTAAATCTAGTCTATCAGGGAAAACGTAATTACTGCTATTTGCTGATGTTTTCTCTTTGAGGATTGAACACCAATCAGACTAAAGGCCATTATTTACCCATCTGAAAATATACAGATGAAATATAAGCAATTCAAGCACACACTAATAGTGTAGCTGTCTAAAGCACAGGAATGGCCCATATTGACAATACAACCTAATATAAGATTCATCTTTTGACAGCTTCCACTTAGATGAAAATACAGTCTTATACGATGAAATACAAAAAGCAATTTCCACTGCACTGAAATTTAAAGACATTCATGAAACACTATAGAATTTCAGTGGTTATTAATTCTACATTGCATTTAAAAAACAGAAATTACAGTCTCTCTTTCATCAATACCAAATATAGCATTATTTCTTTGAACTTGTTGAAATTCATTACTGAGGCAGAAGTTCTGTTTACAGGACCACATCCTCTTTTAAATTAAATTGAAATACTAGCTGGAGGCCCTGACCTCAAGTGCATTCCCTCATATCAACACAATTCACTTTCCTATTTTTCCGAGCGTTAACTTTATACACTCCCAGCTGAGAAAAGCAACCACTGCACTGTCAGATTTGGAAGTTAACCTTCACAAAATGGCAGTCCAAACTCTTTGTAGGAATGTAAGCTGATGAAGCGATGGCTTGAACAGCGAGCTTTGCAGCCAAGGGAGGCAGGAGCAGGCGATTACCCCTTTTGGCCTGAAGTAGCCGTCCAGGCAGGTCTCGCAGTTGATGCCGCTGGTGTAGCCTGAGCAATTCACACACACTCCGCCCCCGAGGTACTCCCCATGGACGTTCAAACTCTGATTCCTGTCCGCCACATCCTGATCGTAGTAACACTCCTCGGTCTTCCCATGACAGTTGCATGCTAAAGGGCAAGGAAAGCGTTAGCAAACACCTTCCCGCTGGGAAGTGGGTGGTGTTTAATACCCCACTGTTACTGGGGTATTAAAAAGAGCCATTCAATATTTTATCATTGGTTCTGTGTATATTGTAAAACTACATCCGAACATTCATTTACTACTTCGTTTGTGAAAGGCAACAAAGGTCCCATTACAAGCACAGCCTGAAATGGAATTAAATTATGTTGTATTTTTTCTCCTCAATATTTTGTCTTGGGGAGTACAGAAGTTGACAGACACAGTCTAATTATGATGTTCCTGGTCTGTTTTAGTTTGTTTGATTTTATTTTCTCTCGTTTAAATTGACAGCTGAGAAACCTTTTGGTGGTTGCATACACATACGGTTCACGAAAGGGTCATCTAAATTAAAATACAAGAGGAGTTGTAAGGAAAGCAGCACAATGGTATGAGTAAATTAAAGTGATTCAAATAAAAACTGAAAGACATCCTAAAAACATCTCCCTTGCACATATGCATATAAGAACTGGGGCAGAACAAAGGGATTCCCAATCTTAAATGTTCTTTTGACATTTATATCTGAACTCTAGACTTGAGGTCCAAATACAGGAAAGATAATCTGTTGCAGTGAAAATGAGGTAGCTCACTGTCCCCTTCCCCATGGTATTAAAACATTCATTTCATCACAAAGAGAAATTCAAGGCTTGTCAACATTGTAGAGAGGCATTCTCCTTACATCTGAACCAGATCCCAGGGAACTGTTTCCACTGAGACAGTACAACAATTCACTGAGACATGGGTGTAAGTGCCTCTTAAAAATTAAACATGAAATTAAATGTACCCTGCCTTCATTCCATAATGCATTCCCAGTGCAGACACAGTCCCAACTAAAACAAAGACCTCTGTGACCAAAGTTTACAGGACACAAATAAGCAATGGCTACTCTAAATATGGGCACATCTGTTCCTTTTTATTTATTTTTAATCACTCATAATAAAATTATAGCTGAAATCCTACAAATGAATAAATACTTTGTGTAATGAAGCACTGGATTTTATTATGTCCAGAAATATAAGTGGTATGTGACCTTTGGAAGTCAGATGTTAAAGTTCAATTATAACTACCCTTACTACAATAAATCTGAAAATTAAATTTCCACTCTGTGGGAAGTTGATATTTCAAGGTATGTTTTCATTCCATGTTGGAAAACTAGATATGTTGCATTTTCTGTTTAAAAAAATCAGACATCAACTTGCATTTTGATCATACAAAAATGTTTTGTTTCAGCAAAGATGAACATTATAACATATAAAAGTGCCATTTTTACAGAAACTACACCAGTAAAGTTTCATATAATGAAAAACCTGTAAAGAGATTTTTTTTTTTTTACTTACCAGGATATAGCCCTGTTATTTTATTAAAACAAAACCATCATGATTATAAAAATTACACAAGACATTTTTTTTAATATAACATTCCCCAGATATCACCATGTTAAAATAAAATATTCTGAGTTCAATAAAGCCACAACTCTACATGTAATTTTTCTGCAAAGTCTTTTGAGTCAGTCTAATTAAGTGAATAACATCAAATCAAATGTTATTCATAAACCAATGTGGTTAGAAACCAAATTAACTGCAAAATCATGTCGGACCCAATTTCAGTTTTCAGTAGCAGTTGCAAGAAATTTTCTCCTCTGTACTGCTTTCAACTTACGTTCACATTCATGCTTATGCAGGAGAGTGCCAGCATGCCAAGGCTTTTGATGGAAACCAGGACAACACCGATCACATGTCTCTCCGCATGTGTTGTGCTCACACTGACAGACGGATTTCTAATTTAAAAGAAAAACAAATATTTACACAATGTGATGATTTGAAAAATCTGTCCATGTACATAATATGCATTCCAGTTCAAATTATGAAAACATTAAGGATGGCTCTACTCTGTAATTCCTTTGTTTATTCATTTGTATTTGTTTATGCATCCTGCATTCACCAAGTGTGTTTAACTTCTATAGCTCTATTTGAAGAAAACAGCCACAAAACAAAGAAAGATAGCTAGCCAGATAATCTAAGGAGAATCTACAAATGCAGGAAAATTTAATTCCAACTTGATAAAGAAAGGACAATGGGAAAGTTCCCCAATAAAACAAATAAGCTGAAGTATAGGTAGCCCTTGGATACAGGAAAACTGATCTGACCCCCGAAGGTGCAGGCCATTCTCCAACCTTGCCTTTGATGCAGCAATTCTGCTGCTGCAGAATGAAATCAATTCTGTTAGCTGATCCAATACAAATTGCCTTTTTTTCATACTTTGGTATTATTTTTTGACTGGATAAGTGAAATTATCATGTAACCTTCCAATTGTGTAACTAATTCTATGGGAGGGATAGCAGGAGTGTTTAAAGTAATAATAGATGAGCACAAGTCCAGCCTTTCAGTCACTTTACAGTTCCCCACAAGACCACCTCAGTCTCGGCATGAAAATTTTACCATAAGGAACACCGAAAACTCCCTGAGCCACAGAGGCAGCTTGAAGAAGGTAAAAAACCATGTAGTCTGGAGAAATGAGAAGTAAAAATTGCCTTCCTGATAGTTATTTAGTGAAGGAGATTCTCTGTGGTGCCTGTGAGGCCATACAAGGTCAAACCAGCCAGCCAGAGAAACTCCATGGCTCACAGGACAAAGCATAAATCTCGCAAAACAAGGCTAACTCAAGGACTGCTTCAGAAAAGCATGGCAGTGAGTTCCAGTAAGTTTATTCCCTGCAACACTAAGGGAAAGATTCTTTCTGCTAACAAGTACAGTCATAATGTTTATAAGCCTATTTTGGCATGGCTCAGTCTAAAGAATATCCCTGGACAGCAAAACTTCCAAGTCTCTTCCGGTTTGAGCTGTTTCACTTATGCTATTTTTTATACTGGTCAGACAACAAATATGCATTTGACGTCCTACAAAACAGGACATCACACTTGTCCAAATGGCTTTATTTTATCTAGAAGCCAAATTATCTGAAGTATGTATTAATCTGAGTAGCAGCACTTATTTTCAGAGGCAGGCCTGATTCTAACAGATGGCACAGAGACAACGCTGCAGCTTCATCATTAAGGACATCTGAAACAATAGTTCAACACTTGCTGTACATATCATTACAGAAAATTCTCAGAAGGGTTAAATCAAGGAGTTTGCACAATTTTTACAAGGATCCATATTGCTTAGAACTCTAAATATATTCTCTATAAGCTTTTGTCATTTCTTTAAATGATTTCCTATATAATGGCTCAATGTCACATACAAACAAGATTTTCAGTTAAATTCTGTAAAGCTCCTACTTAAGAGAATAGTATATGAAGACATCCCACACTGTGGCATGTAATATTAGTAAACAAGAAAATTCAGTATAAGTAATAATGGGTGCATAGTGTTGGACAATCAGTAACAAATTATATTTCTATATTAATTATATTGGTTGTTTTGATTATATTGGTTATGTGCAAAAAAAGAGTTACAAGTTGAAAGATATTATAAATAGCCCATGATTTTCTAGATTAGCTTAACTGATCATTTAATTGATACTTGCTACACAGCAAATGCACTATTCTAGAGCCATCATTTGTTTGCAAGCATCAATTAAATATTTGACAATAATTTAGGGAGTATCTTGTTTAATATCAAGAAGGAAAAGAAAGACTGACTGTTATTGCTCATTTCTACTGCTACATAGTGTAATCCAGGTTTCTGTTTTTCCTAGGAAACTTCCAATATGAATTATCTGAAACCTATTCTTTCATTTCAGGAAAGTCTCTGCTGACACTGTATGAATGTTTATTATTCTGGCTGCTAGCACTGTTTCATTCTGGCACTGCTTATGACTGTTTTTCTAGGTGAAAAACAGACATAAATTCACAGAAGTCTGAAGAATATCAATATCAGGGTTTTTTTCCTCATATTCCACCCTATAAATAAGGCACAATTAAAAAAAAATACATACATTGGTCACTGGATCCAGTGGACAAGCCTTTGCATGGCCTGAACATATACACATGCCTCCAACGGAGATGTCTTTTATAGAATAGTAATACTGTAAGACAAAACAGAAATTGAATTGCTAAGTGGATTCTAAAATGCAGGTGCCAAATTGCAGAATTCTTTTCTTGTGACAAAACTGTCAGGTCCTGTTTTATTTCTTTTTTGATCTATTACAAATATAGCAGGCAGTGTAATCCAAGCCGTGTCTTGATCAACAGATTCAGGCTGAGTGAAAGAAAGGGTGTAAATTGGCACAGTTCCATTTGTTTGAAGTCACAAAAGCCATGTCAATTTATACAGAGCATACAAAAACATGAGAATAGGAAAAGGCTATATGCACACTGGATAATGAAAAGTCAAATGCTATAGAATTTATTCTCTTCAGAAAATATGAAAAGGAAAAGGCATGATGATGGGAAGAGGAAAAAAGCCAGGAAAAAACCTATGAAACACCTTTGTTCACCTTAGCTGGGTCTAATTTGGGCATTCACTGAACTGTGGAAAGAAGAACTGTTTTTCACTATTGGCCTTTTGAATGATCATGAAACAGTCTTTATTACTGAGATTTAAGTACTTTTGACCTGTTTTTCTGCCATTTGGCCATTTCTCTTTTTTCTTTAGTGAGGATTAAGAGCCCTAAGTAGAAAGAAGGATAGAAAGATATTCTTAATCTTATGTTACAAAGCCTGTGAAAAGTGAATCTCATTCATGGTCTTCTGTTTTGACAAGGGTCCTTCAACATTCTCACAGCTGGCTAATCAAACAAAACATATGCTATTTGTAAATTTTGCTATTACGGTGTTCAAACTCTTTATCAAATCATGAATAAATATATCAAACAAAATGATATATTTATTGCTTATCACTCCTAGTTACACTTCCAACAAAAAGAAAATGTATCATTTCTGGCTACCCTTTGTTTCCTGACGAGGGTAGCAAGTTTCAGTTGCTCCTTGATCCTTTGAGGACAGCCTCATGGAGACATGCCACACAGAAGTTACAGTTCTTTTTTGCTTTGAGAAACCAGTGTATTGTCCTGCACTCAGTTTTCATGAGTTTAGATAATTTTTCAAGCTCTAATTAAATTTTGCATTTCTACTGGCTTAGAATCAGATTATTAAATGTCCACTTTTACATAGACACACAATTTTCATGATTAGTGAGGTTGCAATAACTGCACTCAACTGGAAGGGATTCTAGGTTTGTAATTCAAAACAAAATGGCTTGTTCCAAACTTTCAGAAATAGCCAGCACTCTATTTAGACAAGGAAATGGAAACCAGAAATGGGAACAGACGATGCGAATTTTCTTAGCACTTAGCCATCACTGACAAATGATATTAACAAAAGAATAATGATACACCCCCATTCATAAGAGGACTTATTTTTGTTTTGGAAAGTTAGGTTACCACTATTATATGATGAACAAGAGGAAATTATTAAAAAAAATAAAAAATAAAGGAATATTATATATTCCCCAAACCAGTTTTTGAGAATGCTTAGTAGAAAAATCAGAGGAAAACAAGAATAATACACAACATTTGATCAGCAGGACAACAGGGAGATATGGCCTAGAAAGGAAGTAAAGACTGCAGAAAGAAGAGACAGGGATGTGAACACACAAGGCAGAGTGGAGAAGACCAGACTGTGGGTATGGTATGAGTTTAAATGCTGTATCTGTTCTTTTAAACTAAAGCAAAGCACAAAATGTTTACTGCTACCCTCAATCATATGAAAATGCTACAAGTGTTGCATTCAGGCCCTATTACTACTTATAGTACAATTACAAATTCTACTCAAAGGGACTGTTCAAGGCATGTTAAAGGTATCAAAGGATTGAGTAGCAGAAGAGGCAAGAGATACTAACAGCAAACACTTGCCAAATACCTACATCCAAATGTTTGCAGCCAGAGGAGCTGGGTGTTCATGTTAATAACACCATCAAGCAGAAAACATAAAATTGTTAATTCTGCTCTAGAGAAGATATCAAAATAAAGTGCACAGGGAATTCTCCAACACCAGGATTTTGAAAAACAATAGCAGGTAATCATCAACTCCCAAAATTTCCTATGGCAAACAAAGGCAAGTGCAGCACTCACAAGTGTAAGATAACTTCTACACGTGTCTTTCTACTGCCTTGCCAGAACTTACCCTCCTTGTAACAATGGGATCAATTTCAGCTGGATCTTTGTGTGCAAACATCATTAAATCAGCATTTAGTGTCCGTATCCTCTGGAATCTCAGGCGAATAAAGCGAGCAGAGGTGAACTCCAGTAATTCACGTGATGGATCATCAGCACTAGGTCGTCCATTAATTAGAGAAGTGTGAATCTGAAGAATTATTAAAGCAGTAAGGAATTACATTACATCAATTTTGTCCTGATTAGGCCAACAAATATTGTTAAAGGCAAATAAAAAAATTATAATTAAAGGAGAATTAAAAAATTAATATTAACACAAATACCATTGTGTTAATGCATTTGTACATGCAGAACAACTTCTTTCCTTAGAAAGTAGATTTCCCCCAAAATATTCCATGTGTCCACAGACATCAGCTTTGAAGAGTCTTTATAATAAAAACATTTAGAGCAAAGGAAAGTCATCAGCTACAAAAAGACTGCATCACAAACTGCATATGTATAGCCAGGCCCTAAACCAGTGTCCATGCTGCAGGCAATTCACTTCTCCTCCAGTCTGAAATTAGGTAATCATACAACCAAATGGGCTCAGAAATTTTGACTTAAGGGATTGTATACTTGCAGGGGGATTCAGAATTCAACAGGAGTCAGTTTGCAGCTCTTAGAGCGATCATCATCAAAAGGTTTTTGAACTTCTGAAATACTGAAAACTACAACAGTTACATGAGACAGAATCAGCATTCATAAGCACTTCTCCTTTCCCACTATCTCTTTACACATCTTCTCCTTTGAATCTTCTTCTCAGCAAGGTGGAACAATTTCCTGGGTTGCAACTGTTTTCACCAGGTCCCAGAGGAAAGTCTTTATAACTTCTGAGAACTTTGTTTAGCATTTGTTTTTCCAAAGACACTACCATTCTCTGCCTGCACTGTGGCTTCTGT
>VZRH01006292.1:385682-397291 GCA_013397555.1 Urocynchramus pylzowi
TTCTCTGCCTGCCCTATCCTAAAGTCTAGAAATCTAGGCAAGCTCTGTGGCTCCTTCATAGAGACTCTCTGACCCCAATTGAAGCATCAAGGGCAAGGCAACAAAAAACAAGTCATCTTCTTCCCCTCCTGTCTTTGTAGCTGATCATGGCAAACATTAGCCCTGAATCAACTAAATAAAGCAGATGGGTTCCTACAGAACTGTGCTTGGAAAAGGCCTACAAGAAGAAACATGTCAAGTATAGCAAAATACTGTTAATGAGCACCTAGAGGGAGAGAGGAAAGAAACCATTAATTTTCCTGTATTCTCAAGTGTTAAATTTTAATTGGGGCATTTTTATTACAGGCTGGTACACTGAAAGAATGTTCAGATGCTAAGCCAAATGTACAAAACATTGGAATGAATAAGAGAATTATTTATTCTTTGCAATGGACATGTGTTGCCTCATACCTCAGTGCTCTGAGTGAGAGGTCAGGCCACACAGCCATTTTCTGTCATTGAACATGGTCATATCACTGCTGGTTTAGGCAAACAGCTGCACTCCAAACACCAGCTGGCACTCAGCAGTGGCTGCCTCACACTGAGGAAAGAGACTGTAAATCTACTGCTCCCAGGAAAGCAGCAGCTCTTGTTTCCTGGAGGTTTTGGAGGTGCTGGATAGACTTACTGAACAACTACTGTCTTGCATTGCCTGTGTGATACTATCAACTCACTTACTTATCTGAAAGGCAGGTGTTAAGAGGATGGTGCCAGACTCTTCAGTGGTGTTAGGATGAGGAGCGAGGTCTCTAAACACAAGAAGTTTCACCTCAGTATTGAGGAAGAACTTCTTTACATTGGCAGTAGCCAAGCACTGGAACAGGCTGCTCAAGGAGGTCATGGAATCTCTGTTCTCAGAGACATTTAAAAGCCACCTGGATGCATTCCTGTGTAACCTGTGCTATGTGACTGTGCTTTGGCAGGGGGCTTGGACTAGATGCTCTTCAGAGGTCCCTTCCAACCCTAACAATTCTGTGATACTGAGATTTTTACTGCCAAGAGGGAAACTGTATACCTCATCATGTCCAGCATTCTGCTCCACTGTATCTACAGGTACACAAAATCACTGGGAACCACTCTGCCAGGAGCAGCCATCAATTATATCTTGCCTGTGTATGAATCAGCTCCTCTGGGTTTCTGCCACGTTACCTCCAGGAACAGGTGATGCCACTACCTCCTACTCACATCATAACAATACAGTCACTGAGCTCTGACTCAGTTCTGCTCCTGACTACAAGTAAATAAAGGACACGGCTGGAAACAAACAGAATAAAATGCTGTGAAAAAGACATGGTGCAAACAAAAGGTTATAAAAAAAACCTCAGAGGACTCAAGGAGGAGGTCCTGAATGAGAAATGTCTGGCTACAAATAGGACAAAAGCACATGACCAGAGAACTGCTCAAATCCCTGGTGAAGAGAGAGAGAACATGTGTGGAGAGAAAACTTCAAAAGAAGCCTGAAGAAGGTGGCAACAAGTCAAGTGGAAATTGACAGATCTTTCCAAATGAAGGAAAATTTTAGCAAAAACACATGCCTAAAGACTTTTTTGCATAATATTTACTCGTGAGCAAGGAAACATATTTCTTCAGAGTATTTTCTCACACTATCACTGCCTTCCTTTTAAACAGGACCTAAGAGATTGCTTTTATACTGCCAGCAAACAGACATGGGTTATGGTTTAATGCAATAGAATACTAAACACTGAACTTTGATATTCCAGAGATAAAGAAGAAATAAATCTAAAGTAGTGCTTTGCTCAATATGATAGAACAACAGCACCATGGTAGTAATAAGCAGCATGGCAATCTGACTATCTCTTCCAAAAGACAAAAAAAAAGATTTTGGGGGTGGGGGGAGAAAGATGCAGATGAAATCCTATGTATCAAAAGAAGCAAGTGCCCATAGAGAGTTAAAAGTATTAATCACAGACACAGTTTGACCACAAATGACACAGTTGACAATCAGAAGTCATGCCTTTTAATTATTTTAAAAACAAGTTTAGTCTTCAGACATTAATGGGGCAAAAAACCACCTCAGAATGATAGTTTTACAGAACTAAAATGTAAATTAACGAAATAAAACCAGAGGTATTCATTTTAGAATAGACCTTATTTTTGAAAGGATTATCTGCCAGCAGTTCATCTATTTGGCAAGGCTAATCTAGTAAAATGATGACTTCCATTTATATTATTTTTAAGCTTTGTCTTTAAATGTTTCACAATTTATTTTTAAAATAACAATTAAGTTCAATTAATTATTGAAAAGCAGCTAAGTCCTGCCTGAAATACGGCACCTGCTCAAGTATGTACAGCAAAATGACACTGAGACTAGAAAATTCAAAATTAGACAGTTTTATCAAAATTAATCTGAAGTGAAAATTTTACATTGGCAAAATTAATTACTCTAAATTATTTCTCCTCCTATAAACATCTGTGATGAAATCATTCATTTCTTCCTAGAAACATTTAGAATCAACTTGAAAACTATCCAACCAAGTTGTTCCTACTCCTTGAAAAGAGAATAAGGAAGAAATTAAGAATACGTTAGGAACATCTGTCATTAATCAGAAAAAAACCCAGTAAGAATCCTAATTTAAAGATGTTTAAATAGGTTTAGATTTACAATATTTTCAATGTGACTCTCCAGATGAGACATCACTGAGTTTTTCCAGAGCACACTTGCTCTTTTCATCTTCCTCCACTATCTTGCACCTGTTTGAAAGACACTGTTCCCAGGACAGCACATTTTCAGTCAAGACTCTAACATGGCCCCTGCCCTCCAAGTATTTTTGAATTGGACATGAAAACTGTCCCAGTGAACACAATCCTCACTAAGCATCTACCCCTATAGCATATAAGATCATCACAGTACTCCACATACAGCTCCTGTGAAGATTAGCCCCCCTTCCACACGTCAGCTACAGCCTGCACTAGCTGTGCCCACACTGCATTGTGAGCCACCCCACAGTTCTACAGCAGAGCAAAGATCCAAAGCTCAGTCTTCCAGGAAAATATGAATACTTTAATCCACCCACTGGGCTGCTGCAACTTGGATAATCTAAGTTCCCATGAGGGAGCAATGTCAAGTTTTGTTCAGGTTTTATAGACAACTTTTATTTACCATTTCCAAGACTGAAGTAATAATCATAATTTTGGGTTCTAAATGAAAGATACTCTGATTTCAACTAAAGAATACTTTTCCTTAACAAGGCACTTGTCCATGACTATATTCCAACAAATGGAATCTTTAGGAATCTGCAACAGAGGCCAGAAGAAAACAGTTATGAAAGACTAGAAGAAACAGAGCATTTCAACACTGATCCCTCTAGTACAATATGATCACTTCCTCTGACTAATCAGTGTAAAGGCTTCCTGAGCTACAGCGTGAATCTGAGTCATGGTGTTTAACATCTACCAATTGCCCTTTTCTGTATCAGAGCTCTACTCTCTTTTTCAACCATTATGTTTTTCATCACGACATACCCTTGTCCCAGTGTGAGGAAATTCGCTTCTTAAAAAAACCCAAAAAACATAACTGTCACTGGCGGGGTTGTTCTTTGTTTGTTTGTTTTCTTTTAAACCTGGAACTCATAATTATTTAATTTGATTTGAGAAAATTGTGAGCAGTCAACATATTTTAATTTTTAAAATTCAGTATGATGATAAATCAACTTTTTCTTATCTGAGAACTGTGGAGAGTGTTACAAGTTCTCTACTCTGAAGAGAATTTAGTCTAAGACTAGTCCATCATCATTCATGCATAATTCAGTTTTTTTCTTACATTTATTACTCTGCTTTTAGCAACACTCATTTTCATATAGTATTTTTCATGTAGTATCATAAGCTGCTAATAGAACAAATTATCCTAGATTTCACATTACCAACAAATGCTGCTATTACACAGTTTTCTGATTTTTTAGATTGCCTGCAAGAATGCTGAACAACAGGGACACTACCAAATATATTCAAAGGACATCTCAAGTACATTAGAATCTCTGGACCATGTCAGAACCAAAAGACCTATCCAGCTTGGCAGTCTGCCCCATACAGCATCCAAGCCAGCATGCTAGCAGTAAGATGAAGGCAAGCATACATAATACTTCCTCAGGGATTTGCTGAGCTATAGGTAGCTTCTATACATCTGGTAAGCCTCCAAGTATTTCCATGAACTCCATCTCACCTTAATCCAAGTCCCCTTTCAATATCTACACCAGCACTTAATTAGGATTTTCTCATCTCATTTACATGTTGTAGGGAAAGGGATCCTTCCTTTGCTGGTTTTAGATCTGCCTCATACTAAACTCACCTAATACTTCCAGTTCTGAAATTGGAACAAAGAAATGTATCTTTCTACCAGCTGTGTTCTTGTATTCTTCATTTCATTTCTTTACGACTAATTAGCTTTGCACAGGTATCAGGCTTCCAGATCTGTAGTTTCCTTGGATGATTAAGGAATGCTACTAAAAAAATAGTGTTTCATTTGACGGTCCATGCTCCTCAGTTACTGAGAATATCTGACAGTGAGGAGTTAAATAATAACTGTTATAATTCACCTACTTTAGCCTTGAGTTCCTTTTCACTACTCAATTTGTCCATTTTTTCTGCACCTCTTCAGTTAACAATCTAGTTTGCAACTGTTTCTCCAACTCCTCTCCTATAAATAATGTTTCCAGTGCAGAAACCCTCCTGACAGTCTCTATAGAAAAAACTGACTCAAATCATTAATTTAGTTTTTCAGCGATGACCTTATCTTTCTTGAACGCTCTTTGATCATCTCGCAGCCCACCAATTCTCTGGCAGATTTCTTGAATCCGATGTGTCTGAAAAAAGGTTTACTTCAGTCACTCAGAATCTTTTTCACATCTTTATTGCAGTTTAACATTTCATTTGCTGGAACTTATTTTCTTATTTCTTTGCCTCATTTGCAGGAAAAGATACAAATAACGCCAGTTAATTTTGATATCTATTATCTTTCCTTGTTTTACACTTTAAACATGATGTATGATTTCTGGGACCATTCTAAAATGTAGTATGCATGTGTGTGTAATTACATAGTTATTTGACAGTTAATTATTCGGACCAGGATCTGTGCTCTGTTTTCAACTAAACCATCTCAGCTGCACTGAGAACATTCAGGTTTTTAAGAAATACTCTTTTACACTACGTTTTATTGTGACACCTAGAGAGTCTGCCGAAGGGTTGTAGAAGGTTGGTATTATATTCTTAGCCTTCCTTCAACAAGAACAGCTCAGTTCCACACCTCTGGGCAATTGCTGCTACATTAAAGCAATGCTGTCCCAGTTTAAGTGCTGAATTTTAGTTCACAGAGATCTCATACACCATTTTATTTCTGCTGACTTTCTTATGTTATTAAATCTATAGTGCCTCTCCTCTGTAAGCCACTCAGTCATTCCTAAACAGCTCTTTGCTTCTGTCATGCCTACCGTGTCACGTTTTTCCAACACCTTTTAAAGGCTGGTATTTATTATCAAGGTAACATTTCTCAGCTGTTGGGTCTGGATACTGGGAAATACTTGGATCCATCCAATCCTAGCTTCTGTAACAATGACACCTGAAAGGGCTTGCAATGTGCTCTAGCCAGGTCATGATGAGACCTACGACTAGAATTTCACAACACATTTAATTGGGTTTCTGCCAATGAAAAAGTGACAGCCTAAGAAACTTTTTGCTATTTCTGGCAGTAGACAAGTCCCATATACTGACGAACAAGGACTTACTTAGACTTTACTTGTAATAGGTCTTCAGGACAGAGAAAAGTATTACCCTGCACCCCATCAAATACTTTTTAAGTGTTAACAAAATCTCCCTGGGACTTCTCAAGTCTAAGCAAACCCTGCTCTCTCAGCCTCTACTTAACAGGACTCCAAGTCCTTATTTGTCTTCCCAAACATTTCCTGGACTTGTTTCAACATGTCCATTTCAATCTATTACTGAGGAGCCCAGAACAGGACTCAGCTCTTCGGGTGTGCTCTCATCACCTCCCTCAACCTGCTGGTGACTGTCTGACTAATGTAGCCCAGGACACTCCTGGCTTTCATTGCTTGCAAGGGTACCTTGCTGGCTTATGTACCACTTAGTGTACACCCCTACTCTCACTCAGCTTCCTCCCAATGCTCCTGGGTTATGTAGGCACAGCTGGCTCACATCTCATTGAACAGAGCCCTCAGCCCACTGCTGCTAGCCTGCATGCTACCAGGCACTGAATTGTCACGTAGCTGCCCATTTGCAGGCAAAGAACAGGCCCCTCTCATGGTGACAGAAGTCACCAGTTTGCAGTCTTCACTATCATGGGAATCTTCATTTTTGAACCAACAAGCACAAACTCTGCCTGCCACTCTCATGCACAGTTGTGGCTTCAGGTTGCAGAGTGCCAGATAAAACTTAGTTACTCATTTTTGTCACCTCTGATACTGTGCAGTCTTATGGATGTCTACTGACATCCTTCTGCAGTCCTTTACTTGATGACACAAACACCCAAACACATCACTCATTCTGCAGGCAAGGACACTCTCTTTCTCCCTCAACCTCAGCAAGGTCCAGACAGTTTTTGCAGTCTCAGAGGTTAAAATCTGCATCCTGGCTCTGGAGCTTGGCCTGAGCTGAGGGTTCTGCTGTACTGGGGCAGTCATGGCAGCCAGTGCTGAGGACTGTGCCCAGACTGTACCTCAGCACCATGGCTGAGCACCTAAAACCACTCTTTCCACCCCTCCTTCTGTGTGTGTTTCTGGCACGAAATGACATCCAAACCTGCATCATGTTAGCTGTTAACAACTCTGTTGTTAATGCAACAGTAAAAATGCTGCCATTTGGCATAAATGTATATTATCAACTGCTGAGTTACTTAAAATTAACATACTTTAACAAAGTTTTTAAGAATTTTAAGTATGTACCATGCTCTCATACAAATTTAAAATACCCATGTATGAATCCAAGTGGTGTATTTTTCTACTTAGAGCTTTGGTATTTGAAGCCCATTACTTTGCCAAGCAATTTGAGTGCAATCAATCTCAAGCTGTTTGTAGGATATAAAAAAAGCCCAGCTGTGTGGCTGTGTGACATGGAGTTTTTTGCTCACTCTCTTTTCAAGAAAGCAGCACCACTAACCAGTATGCTTTTCACTGATGATAAATTGGAAGCCTTAATTCTTTCATAAAAAGAGAAAGCTACTTAGAGTAATTTGTTACAAGGATGGACTGGGAACATCATCTTACAATAATATTTGGCTAGTTAAAGAACTAGCCAAAGAACTAGTAAAGAACTCCCTTTGTTCAAGTACTCAGTAGATTATTTTGTACATTATATCAACACTGTGGGCTTCAACCTTGGCACTCTGTGTAAGTATACAGTATACAGGAAAAGAAAAGTTTCTGTCCTGCACAAAAGGTCTTGCAACTTGATAATCAGGAGTGGAGAAGACAAAAATGTCAGCATTAAAATGATCTAATGGGAAAAGTACCCCATGATTTACATTCTCAAGTTATGCAAGCACATCAATATGAAGATGAACAATGCTGAAAATAAATTTTTCAACAGGTGATTCAGTAGCTCTCATAATTCTCCTAAGCAATACCACCTTTAATTATCTGTTGCAAATAGCTCATTTGCAGTAGATGGAAAATTACTGCTGATTAATTAATCTCTTGGTATCTCATATTTAATCCCTAAAGACAAAATTTCTGTGAGTTTTCTTTTTCAAAATTTCTGCAAGACCTAATCTATCATTAGAGTTGATTTCACAACTAGAATAGTAGGTGGAAGCATAAGCCAGAACTCAGCATCCAATTTTTCTTCATAAATACGTATTTATAATAATAGTGTATAAGAAATTGTATATTTGGCAAATTTTGCTATATTTCTAATAAACATCTCACTATCTTAATAAATTAGTGGTTTAGTAAGTGAAAGCACAACTCCCTTCTGTGCCTCACTAATGATTACAAGAGCTGCTTGAAATGCAATGCTTAAACTTGCATTAAAATGTCAAGGGCTATGCATGTCAGATTGTATCTCAACTAATTCATTCCCCCTAAGAATACAGGCAAATGTCAGTTTAACGAACTGTTTAGCAAATACTATTGTGTCATTGACAACTATACCCTACAGCTTAAGCTAAATAGGGCTTCATTGCTTCAGTTTTGATTAACTTGCTTTTGTCATTTTTCTCTTTCCAATTTCACTTGCCTATTCAAGCCACTGCTTTTTTATGGCTCCTGAAATTCTCATGCTTGTCATTTTTGGACAAAAAACAATTTGTCAAAGGCATCATCTTGAATACTTGTAAACAGTCTGCTCATTGTCAGAGCAATAGTTATTAATAAATCACAGAATAATAAGAAATTTGATTACCTTGAAAGTGTATTTATATAATGTCAAGCTTTTATTTTCTTGTTGTAATAGTCTTACTTAAGTAGAAAAATTGCATTGAGCTGTAGTTTCAGCAACAGTTATGCCTACCACAGCTTATGGGGGACTCAGACAAGATGCAAGGCTTGGAATACTGTACAAAACCATGATGGTTTGTGCTCTACTGGCTCTTCTAAGTGCACTTAGAAGTGAGACTTCATCTCTTAAGACAGCAAAAAGGTATTTTGTGCTGATGCCAATAGCAACTCTAGCTGCAAAGCACAAAAATTATTTTAGTCTGAGTTCTGACCAAGCAGAGGTGAAATACCTAGGCATTACTGAGTTAAACATGATCGCCTCTCTGCTTGAAGGATGAAATGTAGTGGTCTGTTAAACACATTCTCCAAAATTACTCAAAAAGCACAACATTAAAAGCCAAATTATGCTATTTTTTAAGGAAGTACTGAAGCGAGATGATACTACAAAACAGGTATATTTTTTCTTTACTACTCCTAAAGTAGTACACCTTTTCTTGGACAATGACCATAAATGAGGCAAGTAATTTCAAATAAACAACAAAAAAGGAAATTTATGTTTTCTTGGACATTACAATAAAAGCATTCTCATCCTCAGATTTAACTAAAAGGCTTCTAACCTTTAATGCCAAAACAAACAATATTAAAAGAAACTCACCCAAACAATACCCATCCACACTTTCCTACCAAGATTTTATGATTTCCCTTATTCACTGTATGATTATCCTAAAAACTCATGGCACTTCACACTGTATTTTCCTTCCTGAATGAGATACACTGCAGAGTCCACCATGGAATTATAGAGAAATTACTGCCAGTACAGTATTGTGACCAGTAGGAAAAAAATCCACAGGAACTTTTAACAGCTGTAAGCAGTTGCAAATGGCTGCCAAAAACAACTGCTGATGTAAAAGAGGGAGAATGTGAGGATTTAAGCTGTTCAAATAGTAAACAAGTACATCTGCTCCTGAATGTTATCATTAAATAAACTGTGGTAATATGCTTTACATTGATGCAACATTCTTGTTTTGAACCACAACTCTGAAGAATTTTAGACTAAAGCAATTTTTACAAAACTTTTTTGGTTTTTTTTTGTGATGGAAATCCATGTGTGGAAAAGTTCATTACAATTACTGTGCTGGACTCAAAGTTCTATCAAAACCTGTGTCGTGTCATGCGGAACATAAACTGATGAATGCTTTTGAAAACCAGATGGGATCCCTGTGAATGGTAAGCATTCATTTCCTTTAAAACCATTTATAATGATTTAAAAGGAAAGAATAAATAGGACATTCAGTTTTAGAATACAACAAACTTTGATACCTCTCCAACTGTGAACCTGACCCGTTCAGACTTCAGAGATATTTTACAGCAGCTATGAGACGAAAAGTCAGGGAAGAGAAAAAATCCATTTCTAATGAGCACAGAATGAACAGTCCAGGCCAGGAATGTAATCAGAAATCTTCTGTAAAACACAGGAGATTTAAGAATTATGTGCATGAAACGTGCTCTTTGTTCTTTGCTCCCATCATGATTAATTGTTGGAAAGTTACAAAAATAGTAGTGTATACTTTAATTACAAAAAACTACACTTGGCAGGGTTTTGTCAAACTCTCAAATGCACGGATTTTTCAGATTTCAGTTACGATACACGATACAAAATGACTCATATAGTCAACTACTGTGCTGGGTTTTGCTGGGACTGAGTTAATTTTCTTCACAGTATCTTGTGTGAGGCTGTGCTTTGGAACTGTGACGAAAACAGTGTTGATAATACAGAGATATTCCAGCTACTTCTCACCCTGCCTCCCTTGGTGGGGAGCATGGGGGTGCTAAAGGGGTCAGCAGGGGACACAGCTGGGAAAGCTGTCCCCAAGTGACCACAGGGATATCCCCCACAATGTGATCAGCAATAAAAGTTGGGGAACAAATCTGCCACGGCCTTTAAACTGTTCTTTTGGATCTGTGTTTCCTTCAGAAGATACTCCAACTTCTGAAACAAAGAAAAGCTCTACTGTGGCTACTTTGTTATGTCCCTCTGTTGGAAGCTCAAGCCACAGAATCCACCTGCTATGGATTTGCTGTCCTTGGCAGTCCTCTTGTATCTAATTTGGCTATCAGCTTTACTATTCTGATGTGCTTGAAAACACTTCTCTTTGCATTTTTTAGGCCTTCTGCACAGACATTTTTTAGTAGGAAAAGGCAGTAGTTTGATTCTTAACTCTTCTTTTGCCTTACTGCGATTTTTTGTTAATTTGCAAAATTCCTATTTTCCTTGCTTTTATATGATGTCCTTCAGTTTCTAATGCCTATTAATACTCAGGTATTTCATGCTGCTACCTTTTTGGATACTCTAAAATCTATTCTTTTTTTTTGCAAACAGCATGCATAAACTCCTACATATTTAAAAAGAGAACATATAAAAATATATTTCTACCCTCAGAGATTGCTTTATAGTTTTTTACTCTCTTTCAAAATTTTCTTAACATTAAACAGTGAGAATATTATTGCCATTTTACAGAACAGTGTTTAACTAACAGCATTTTGAGCCATCCTGCCTTGCACCTCTTCTCACAACATTTTGAGTTGCATCCCATATTCTTAGTTGTACCATTACATCGTTTCTTGAAAGAACATTCAAAGGGATTAAAAATCAGTCTTTGTGACAGTTACTCAGCCTATGGGAAGCTAAGAATAGTTTACTTTTTAACTATACTGGGGGTTTTGCCTTTTTTTTTGCTTCAAAGCCTCCTTACATAGTCTCATCACCTTGATTAAGTAGTACTGCAGTCCTAACTTTTCCTACTCTTCCTCATGCACAATACACTAATTTTCTTTGACAGAGAGCTGTTTGCTGAGACAGTCTGTCTTCTTACCCTGATTGTCTCTCTGCTTTCTCCATTTAAACGTTCTTGACTCCAGACCTCAATCAAATAATTTGATTTTTGAGTAATTTGAATTTTGAGTAGTTTGTCCATAGGCCCACAATGCTTAATTGACTAACTTTCCTTCTGAATTGAATTTCTGTAACATTTACCATTTAAACTGAAAATTACCGGTAAACTATGCCCCTTTCCTTTCCTTTTTCCTTTCCTTTTTCCTTTCCTTTTTCCTTTTCCTTTTCCTTTCCTTTCCTTTCCTTTCCTTTCCTTTCCTTTCCTTTCCTTTCCT
>VZRH01006292.1:397373-441776 GCA_013397555.1 Urocynchramus pylzowi
TCCCTTCCTTTTCCTTTCCTTTCCTTTCCTTTCCTTTCCTTTCCTTTCCTTTCCTTTCCTTTCCTTTCCTTTCCTTTCCTTTCCTTTCCTTTCCTTTCCTCTGACATGAAAGCATACATACATTTGGCCTCAGGCTGATATATCTCCCTGTTTCAATGAGATTTTAATGATTAAAGTTACTCCTTCACATAGTCCATCTGGCTTTTAACGAATTCATCTTAAAAAGAATAATTTTTTGACAATTAAGCTATACTTTTGCCCAGTAATTTTCCATGGTAACATCTAATGAAAAAAAAAAAAAAAAAAAAGAAAGAAAAAACAACCAGCCAACAAAAAAAGCCAAAACAAAAATCAACCAAACAAAAGCAAACAAAAAGACCTGAATCAAACAAAAATAAAAAAACCAAACAAACAATAAAAAAGGAAAAAAAAAAAAAGAAAAAAATAACCCCAACAATAGATCTTCAGTTCCTCTAATCAAACAGAAGACAAAAAAAACTCACCAAATACCCACTACTCTTGTTGTGCTGTCAGAATGAAGTCTATTACTGTCCAAAACTCTGCTACCAACCTCAAGAAGAGAAGTTTGGGTCATTGAAGTAAATACCAACACTTACGCATACCAGTTCCCTTTGGAATGCTGAAAGAGTATGTTGAGTTATAAACTACATTTACAGGCATGAATCCTCCTGTTAAAATTTGGAAAATCTGTCACAGATCTACATAAAGACGCACAACACTTCTCTTTTCAGTAAACATTGTGGTCAATAAACGATGGATACTAAAGAAAAAAGGTAAATATTCTAGTCAATTTGACTTCAAACTGAAAGACTGCTCTGTATAGTATGTTTTTTGCATATGGCAACTTCATTAAGTATTATGATTCATATGATTAATAAATTTTTCTTTTCTTTCAAGAAATGGTAGAAATTACAACATCAGTTTCTGCTCAGGGAGAGAAGATGTGCCAAGACAGAAAAGTGGGCTGTCTAAATACACAAAAGAAACTTTCTTTCCAACTTGGCCCACACAGACGTACCAGTAAATATCCTGTCTCTTGTTTTCACAATAGTGGGAGACTGCGATACTACTTATACTCAGCTTTCCGCATTTTTTTCCTCTTTGCAGCATAATTTATAAGTACATTTCATATTTTTATATCCATTCTTTTTTTTCTGTAGTATTAAATATCAGAAACTCAAGTTCAGTATGAACTATCAACTTGAAAATATTACTTAAGTTCCCTTTCTCTTAGGCAAAAAATAGCAGTGAATATCACTATAATGTAAGTATCAAATTATCAACTTGCAAAATTAGTTGTAGAAGTTTTGAATAAATTATTGCATTATTGTTTTGAATTTATTGTTGCATAAATTCTCACTGTGCATAACAAAATCATTTAAAATTCTATGTTTTCAATACTTTCCTATGATACTGAGCACATATGTCAAATGATTATCTTTTCCTTTCACATATCTTTCAATGTCTATTAGAAAAACAGGAAACGTTAATTTTACATTAGTGAGGCAATATACCATTGTGTAAAGAGAACATTTAAGATGTATCCATTTATTTGGCAGCCATTGTTAAAGGTCTTTTTTTCTCAGATACTCAAGTTTAGTTGTACTAAGCCAAATAATCAATTTTTTTAAAAAAGACAAAACCCCAAACGCAACAAAATAGACCCGAATCTTTGTCCAAACCTCTAATCTGTTTTATTTCTTTTTGTAAACCATTTCTTTTGAAGCTATTCTAACTGGAAAGTTTGGAGCAGCTGAAAGCTTCTGTGCCAAAATTCTGGAAGAAAATCAGTATTCTATCACTTATTGGTAGACACAAGTAACTTTCTAGGCTGTGCATCCTTTCAAAGCACTTGAAAAAGAAGACTTACAAGTAGACGTTATCACAGTCATTTCACTGAGACCAATCATATACAAATGGTATCCAAAAAAATGATATCCAAAACCATGGCTTGAGCAGAAGTCTTCCTGAAGCTGCTGTAGCCAGAAGGTGGGGGCGGGAGAGGACGCAGAGAAAACGTAAACCAAAATCAATAGGGAGTATGAGTAATCCAAGAGTCTTAAGCAGGGACTGTTCAACCTCTGAAGTGATGCAACACTGAATAAAATGAGATTTACAGCCTTCACGGCAGACCTGATCTGAAGGTTACTGTTGACTTCAGAGGGGAGATCTTTAACAACAAGCACTATTTACCTACAGATCCCGTTGGCTGTCCCTGCTACTAATCACTACAAAAAACTAACTGTGCATTGTAAGATGGAAAAACAGGATGAGAAAGATCCTAAACTGATGGGACACACTTGGATTTCAGTCCAGAGAAAACCTAACTCATTATTTCTTTAGAAAATGAAGCTGCGTCACCTAGCTAGACAGCCTGACTCAAAGTATGCTAAAAATCTGGGAAGCAGAACATCTTGGATGCAAGGATTGCATCTGATAAGATCTCTACTTGCTGAAGTTTTCTTTCATATTCTAGGCAAAAGAGTCACATGTCCTCCATTCACAGTTTTGTGAAATTTGTTTTCATTGTCTTTACATGGAAAAAAAAAATTAAACGGCCAAATAAAATACTTTCATTTTGCATCACATGGAACAATTAATGTCAATCAAAATAAAAATTTGCCTTTCATTGTTTAGGAAAAAATTCTGAATTACTTCAAATTATTGTTATTCTCCCTCTTCAGACGTCAAGCTGAAAAAAGCTGTTCACAGATCCCTGTTTTGGATTGTGAGTCAGACTGCATTTATTAGTCTCTGCCTAATGTCTTTGTCTAAACTGTGATGCTGGAAGTAGAATCCACTTAAATTTCTGAGCAGTTTCATCCATAAATAATAGACTGTTACCAACTTTTTGATATGGTGGGGTTTTTTTTTTGTTTGTTTGGTTTTTTTTTCAGTGAAAATATAGAACGCAATACTGGTACAAGACAACATATGCCATAACCCCAAGTACTGTACTGAAGTGTACAGAAATGCAAGTCAAATATATGGAAATTCTCATAAGCATACTCAAGAGAAATGCCTAGGGTGATTGCAGTTGAGGGCATGGACAAAGATATTACTGGCATTAATTTTTACCATTGATGCCTTTTCTACATCTTATGCATTTGAAAATATACCTATCACTGTTACTCAAGGGGAAATAAGAGTTCAAACTTTAGAAATTTATTTTGCAATAAAGATAAGGTACTGAATACATGTTAGGAGCTGAGAGGATCAATCTAAAAACAGGAACTATAAAGGCAGCATCAATACTGTAATTCACAAACTCTTAAGCAAAATTTTTTTTTTTAGAAACTGTGTAGCATCTGTATCATTAATAAATAAGAAAAAAAAAGAAAAAAACCTCAAAATTTTTAGTCTGTAACTGAATACATTTCAATTTTGAGTACTTCCAAATTTCAGACCCTTTGTCCTCTTAGCATTGACATTCTCAGAGTCTAAATCTAGCTATGAGAAGAACACACTTTAGAGTCCATTTCTAAGTCTCTTTTTCTTCCCTTCCTTCTTGTGAACCACTGAGACTGCACCAAACAGGACAAGCACTATGGTATGAAGAGGAGAAAACTAGCATGCAAACATTGGGAAATACTAGAGTTCAATGTTCATGGTATCACTGACCTGAGGCAAGCTCAGCAAAGTACTGGGACACTAGGGGAGGTTCCAAGGGACCTGAGGCATGCATTTAAAAAGGGACACAGTACAAGCACTCAAGTGCTATGGCAACAAGTGAACAAAATAAAATAAAAAAAATACTGTCAAGGCACTTGTTTCTGTTTATTTTTCTTCTTTACTTGGTAAGTACACACTTTGAACTTCCACTTGACTAAAGAATATAAAGACTAATGAATATGCTTATAGAAGGCTTGTCTTTACTACCAGAGAGTTGTTTGGGTTTTTTTTTACATTACAGTTACATTGCTACAATCACAAGAAAGGTACAAGATTAAGCATTTAAAGCAGCAGAACTTAAGCATCACCTTCACAGCAGTATTGTTCTCACCACTATAACAGCAGTGATAGAAAGACTTATTGCAGAATATGAAGGAGATAGGTTACTTAATTCCACCATAACTCTCCTCCCTGTCAGTCCTCTGCTTCAGCCTTAGTCAGAGAGGAGACAGAAAGAACTTTCCTGTTTAAGGACAACAGGACTGAAAGAACCTTTGGCTCCATTGTTCACACAGACAGCACTTGCCAAAGTCTTTCAGTCTCCAATTTTCACCTTTGAACGTGGAAGTACCATGCAGTTTGCAATGGTATATAGCAGAGATGCAACTATACTACCTTCTTAATAATAAACCAACAGTCATTACCAATATTGTTTTATCAACCATATGGTCACACTGATTGCTTCACAAATGCTTCTTGCTGAAAAGAATCAAGCAACACCAAGGGCTGTGTTTGATATGAAGAATCCAGATAAATGTTTTGGAAATTTGGTCCACTTGGTATGCTGCTATTAGGTGTAATTCTCATTTCTACAATCAGATTACTTCCCTTCAAATGCAGGGCATCCTGTATCCTTCAACTTTTCTATATTTAAATGCCAAGGTAGAGCATTCACAGCAAATGAAAATAACATATGAAAGGTATCTCACAGAGGACAATCAGAGATTGTTTTTCTTACTCTCTACAAGGAAATATTTACTGAATCCTGAGATTTCATCTCTCCATTGTCACTGTATAACCCAAACTCTAATCAACTGCAGAAATATCCTTTGAGACAGCATCTTCTGAGAACAGATTCTGCCTGCAAAGAGGGAATGATTTCTTTTCCTTGAAAGCTAACATACCTTCCACACCATAAGAAATAATTATATTTTTTTTAAACCAACTTTGACAGAACAACTCTATTTGATGACAGACAAGGAAGACAATTGGGTATTTCAATTAAGATTTTAAAGTGTGAGAATTAAATTCACCACCTTAGTCTCAATTTTTAAACTTTCAGAAAGCCTTATTTTAGAGAAACTCAATATTTTCCAGAATACTGGTGGGAGTGGGGGGGAGATGAGGCAGGAGGGGGGAGGGAGTTTTTGCCTTAGTAAAATGAAGTGCTTTCCTATCAGATTAATTAAGCTTTTCTTCCACTGTCTTCATTGCATGTGACTTTCAATATCTGCTTGCACAAAGAACTACTTGATACTGAAGAAATTAAAGAACAAATTTTTAAAACTTAAATATTTATTTTCTCCTAGCCTAAACAAAACACTCTAAATCCATGTATGTTTGAAGAACGCTGTTTCCAAGTGTAACCTCCAATTTTACTTCCTACAAAACTATGTGTCCTTTTTCTATGAAAAGACACACATCTTTCTAACATGTTATAGTGATCATCTGTTGCACCTGAAGTTTTCAGATGGTTCAGTTTTGAAACAACTGCAAGCAAGAGGGAGGATTCCAACGTATCAAAATACAAATAACCTACATGTGCTAATTCAAACAAGTATTTGCTAAGAGAAATCTTTCAGCATCTCACAGAAAATTACAACATTGAAGGCTAATGTTCAGAATCTTACATTCACTTAGTCATCAAGGTAAAGAGGCCATGAAACAAATTTCAGTCTAGCAGAAGAAGAAATATTTCAATAAAATGGTGCAAACTGGATGTAAACATCAGAGGCTGCTGTGTAAGTGAAATGAAATAAAAATCACTATGGTAACCCACTAACTTTTAGTTCCCAAACTAATGATCGTCTGAGGAAATAAAGAAACAAAGAAATTACATTTTTATACAGTGTTTAAGTAAAGATGAAAACAAAATAAGCATTCTTATTCACCTGAAAACACCAGACTCACATCACCAGCTATTATTCCTTATATAAATGGGTCTTTCTTACTCATTGCAAAAAAAATGTTTTAAAATACTATTAAAGGAAGAAACACCAGTTCAGTTAAAGGTAATGAATAACTCACGAAGTGAACTAATCTCTTCCCCTTATTTTTCTGGCATAGGGAGGCAGAGGAACATTAATTTTTGTTTTGAAATACTGTTTTGGGAAGCTTTAGCTCTTATATTTATTTGGGAACTGAAGCATTTTTCTTACGAGGATAAGCTGAAGGAGCTGGTTGTGCTCAGCCTCAAGAAGAGGTGACACAGAGGCATCCTCATCGATGTATGTAAGTGTCTGAAAGAGGGCTGGCCAGAGGATGAACCAGGCTCTTCTCAGTGGTGCTGAGCATCAGGACTAGAGGCAACAAGCAGAAATTGATGCACAGGAGATTCTACCCAAACACAAGGAAGAATTTCTTTACTGTGCAGTGATTGTGCACTGGAACAAATTGCCCAGAGAGGTTGCAGAGTCTACCTTACTGGAGATATTCAAAAACTCTCTGGACACAATTCTGTGTCAAGTCCTCTAGGATGACCCTGCTTATACAAAGAGTTTGGACCAGATGACCCACTGTGATTCCCTCCATTCTTACTGATTCCATGATGCTGTGAAACAGCTTTGCTTCAAGTCTACCTTAGCCAGTATGATATAGAGACACACTGTTTTTCTAGCTATCACTGACAGCTTAGTATGGAAACCAGAATTCTAGGAATCTTCCTGCATTCAAGTCTTCACTTTTAGAGAAATTTCTTTGAGAGTTTCTTACTTTTCTCATTTGGAAGTTGTCATTATGCAATTTTCCATTAACTCATTCAATAAAATTACTTTTTGCAAATAATCCCTGGCCTATAGATTGCTTGTTCCATTTAAACTTGTGCTAGTTACACAGATCTGAGAATAAATCACAAGAGGTTTTTGTTCATTTGTTGTTGTTTTGTTGGCTCTCTTGTTCCAGCTGTTGCTGGTTCTAATTCTGTGACTGGCCAAGACAATATTACTGGTGCAAATAGGAATAGTATTAAAAGACAAAAAATATTTGGCTTAGACTGAACATTTCTGGAAATATGCTAATGAATCAAGTCATTGACTAAAATGTTCATTGAAAGTATACATGAGGAGAATATTTTCCGATTTTTCTAAGATGACAACTTAGACAACTTTTAACTTCAGACAGTATTGTAGATGTGCATTTGACATTGGCACTGGCTTGCCAAGCATGTTCCTTGTGCACTTCATCAGGTTTTCTGGGTGTAAACCAGAATGGTGTGCCTAAGCAACTCGTGGGGTTTGAAGCAAAGGTACTTTATTTATGTTTCATAACCCCATCAGTCTTACAAGATGACTGCAATATCTGATTCACAGTACAAAATTACTCTCCTGGAACAAACATAAATTATATGCAGATGTAGTTCCATTGAAAGACCAGGAGCCAAATACCACAAGCAACACAACTGCAAGTAAATATCATAGTGGTAGAAATGTTATTTTTCATGTTATGTGTTTGACAAAATATCAAAATGAATTAACCTGGGTTAATTCTCTGTAAATGCTACTTCATAATGCAGCCTTTAGCTACTCAGACAGCTTAAACTAGTGGTTTACTTATGAAAAAGAGTATTGTTAAAAATGTAAGATAATTAGTTCACATGGAATGATACTCTTCAAATCACTATAAAGGTTAATACTTGGGCTTTCCATTTCAGGCTGTTCTCCCTCTATTACAGCCACATCTCAGATTAATAACTACCTATGAGATGTAAGATTAAGTTAGGGTTTATCCCATGCCTTACATGAGTATGCCTGTATCAACTCCCCTCTGCCAAGTGAAATGGAACAGATACATTCCTCCCTTCAAAGTCATCTTCGTCTTTAAAGAAACCACATATCAGATTCAGGAAATTTACTAAGTTAAGGATAGAGCACATCAGGCCCAGTTAAAAATTGTTAATTGCACACTTAAGATCAGAATTAAGTTCCACTCAATACAGTAGGCTTTAAGCCAACGTTTCAGTCATGGACATATACCAGCATGCTGAATACAGTTCTTTGCTGTTTAGCTCAGCCAGTGAAGAACACAGAGACTCACTGGTTTAACCAAGAAGACAGCAGACTACAGGAACCAATATCTGCCTGTGAGAGAACTGGATAACCAAATAAATGGAACAATGTGAATTAAATTTATTACTGGAATAATTACTTTTGCATTGTATTTTCAGTGCAGACATGTTCTCCTGAATGAGAACAGAATAACACTTCTTTGCACTGATAAATTGCTAACTCATGTTCTGTTCACCCCTCAAAAAGCACCCAGTTGGAACCAGTTTAAAAATACACCACATATATATGCACCATTTCTTTTAATATCACTTTATCTGCTCCTACTAGATTTTACAAGAACAAATACCCATGCAATACAGCACTAATGATACAAGCACAACTACAAATACAAAATACTTGCAATTTTTCAGAGAACTGAAAATTATTTCCCATCTGATAACTCTTGATAATCTGAGACTCTCTTAGATTCAAGGTTTATCTTTCTAAAGTGTATCTACAGGATATTTTCATTGAAAGCTGATTTTTTAAATTTCTGCAACTGGCATTGGAAATTTTCTGAGAACAGAAACAAACTATAGGTATCTATATCCAGGACTCAAAAACAACTGTATTAACAATTTTGCATGTGAACATTGCTTTGCGTTTAGGGGAACAGAAAAAAGTAATTTTGTACCTTTTTATACAAAAATAAATAATTAAGAAGTGGAACAGATAAAATAACAGAGGGATAAATATTGAGGCTAAAATTTCATTTGCAGAGCAAGTGTTGGAAAAAAATTGTGAAAAAAAAATGCAGTTGGAATGTGGTACACAAGGCTTTCCCTCTCATCATTTTAAGTGACTGAAAAGGTTGCGTTTTCAGCTACAGGTGTTACATTTGCCTTGCTCTTTCAACCAGATTCTCATTCTCAAGTCCTCCACATTTTTTCCACACCCTCAATCGGAACAAATGACTGGTCCATGATTCATGTGCTTGGACTTAGGTTAAAATAGTAGAGGTCGCTGAAAGAAGAAGAAATTGGCATAAAGAGGGGCAGAGGGTCAGCTCTTAAGGCATTAAATTAAAATCTGGCTAAAATCATTGCCATTTGACATCCTGGCTTATACACAGGGACTGAAAACGCATCTCAAAGAAAAGTGGTTTATGACTTCACTGAGTCACTGATTTCTCCAAGTATTCTCCCCTTTGTTCACAAGTGACATGGGAACATATTTCAAGCACATAAAGTTGTCTGAAAGTACTAAGTGCCCACCTGACAAACTGTTTTACTTCTTGGTTTCCTTGGTAGAATATTCTTATTAGAGTGAACCTTGTGTGCATTTATATAGGACCATGTAAGATGAGCTTCTAAAATTTGCAGATAGACTCTCTCCACATTTTTCAATTGTACCGATACACTCTGTCTACTGAAGGCAGATATGCCAGTTGACCAAAGGGTTTTTTTTTTTCTGCCATGTTACATATGGAACACTATCTGATCTTACCTCTCCATTTTCCAGAGGGTGGATTTTGGAATAATAAGAAGTGCATATGACTTCATCATCTTTTATGTAGGATGGGGTTCCAGGCCGGGGATGAATGTTGTAGCGTGTCAGGCACTCGCTGTCTGTGATGGCATAGTACTGCCACGGCTGATAGTCCACACCATCCAGTGAGCGCTCCAATATCCAGTTCCCAGGACGAGGGGAGTTAGCTGCTTTCACAATAACATATGCGATCTGGAAAACCTGAAAAATACAAGAGTCATTAAAATACAACTACATACACAATTAAAAATTCATCCCAATTTCTTCATAGCTGCCAAAATAAGTACAGTAAGTATGCTAATGCTTGACTGGTCCTCTTTCCCCTAGAAATGGGGAATGGCAATGTGGTCTTGGATTACACAGAAACTCTAAAACTACAAAAACAAATTCTCCACTGATATTTCTGAAAAAAATTAAGTTGCATTAGGCCAACAGAGACTTTGAAAATAGAATTATAAAGCACTCTAAATTTCACACAGCTTAGCAGATAATTGCTAAACTGCCATTTCAACCAAATGTTTGCAAAATTTGTTTTCAAGTATTTTCCATTTGTAGGAGTGGCATTGTTTCTTTATGTGTATTTTTAGACATACACTTTCCACAATGTTTAAGAGTTGCCAAACTATTACAACTCTATCTCTGTTAAATAAAGCATAATTTTAAGCTATTGAAAGGTAGTCACATCATGCTAAAATCATTCTATAAAACATTCTTGTTCCAACCACAAAACCCAGCACTGTGACCATGATTAAGCTTTACAGGACAGAGACACATCAAATATCACTACAAACAGAATGCAAGCAGATAATCAATGCTCATTATAGTCCATTTTACCTGCCTATTCAATTGATTTATCAAGGTTTATTTCTGTGTACACATTTGCTGGAATGCAAACCACAAATACATTTGCAATTGAAGAATGACACACATTAGTGACGCAGGTCTGGTATGGTTTGGTTTTTAACCTACTAACAGCTATATACTACAGAGGTAGTACTGAAGCCAAGGAGAAGAAGCAGCTATTTCTATTAGAAAAGCAGAACACATATTAAGTTAATATTTTTAAGATGCAGTGCTGTGACTCTGCACATGGTGATGCCAGAGAGTATCATGGCAGTGTTGATTTAATACTTAAAAACTTTTTGTATTGGATAGTCACTGTAAAGAAGCTGCAAGATTCAGACTTAGTCCACATGAAATCTCTTGTGAATGCTTAGATGATCAGTAAAGCTGCTGAAAGAATATCCAACAGTAAACAATGAAAGAAACAGTAAGAAGATTTGAATTGGTGTTTATCACCCACCAGTATTACTGAAAAATAGAAAATGTGTTAAGTGGCAGAGTACAGCAAGTATTCCTCAATACTTTAAGATGGAGACAAAGAAAATGTTTATCTCCAGTTATCATTCCTGCCTTCTGTGCAGATGCTGACAATGTGGTAAGATTCACAATCACTTCAGTCAGGAAAAGAAATCACTAGCAGCCAATGTTTTTCAGTGGAATAAGAAGTGGATGAGGCTGTATTTATTTCAACCTGAAGAACATGTCTGTAACTGCATCTTCTTGGAGGATTACCCCAATATTTTTCTTCAATAGCATTAAGTAAACACTCCAGAGAATGAAAAAAACCTGTGTTTCATTCCATTGTTCCAACAGGAATCATACAATCACTTGTCCCCTTTCAGAAATCCCCTTTCCTCTCTCAAACTCATTTACAGCTATATTCCACTGTGGCCTCAAACAATTATAGTTTTAACTGTCCTGGATCAGTGTCACTAATACTCTTTACAAAAAAACAGAGACAAGCAAAACATTAAAAAATCTTTCCAAACTTTTTGCCCCCCAGTTAAGCTCTTAGAAATATAAGAAATACAGAATAGAGATTTCATTTCAGAGTATTTTTAAATACTTTTTTTTAATTTTACATAAGCAATTTACCTCAAGTTCTCAGAATAAGACTGTTCCTTATATGTTGAATGGGTAACAACTGAGGTTAAACACATTGCTAGGACTTCTACCATGGAAGATCTGTGGTTTAGGACATATCTCACAATAAATTCATAACCAGAGGTGTGTGTATATATAGTTTCCTTTTTGGAAGTCCTAAAATTTGCAAAACTTCATGAAAGATTCATTGATAAATACAGCCAAAACAACATTTAGCTCTGCAAACATCTTGGATGCCTTGGCTTTGTGGGGCCAGAGGTGTAACCAACAGGAAGTCTTTTTCTGTTTGCTTGCTTTGAAATACTAGGCTATGTGGGAGAGTGAAACTTTCTCCAGTGACTTTTCAAATTGAAGCCCTCTTCCATTAACATTTCCTGCATATTTTGCTGAGGATGTGTTTGAAATCTTGTTCAGATAGTGCACAACTATCTTGACTGCTTGACTGCAATTTAATATATACCTTTGGCTTTCATTATTTTTAGCATGCTCTGTAAATGAAAAAAAAAAAGAAAGCAGTGGAGAGTAAACAGCACATCACAGTGGAATGGATGTAATTTCTTTTAATCTAAATCTGACAGGAAAAATAACTTCTTAAAGTAAATAAAAGAATACACACGAAGAGCTGGTGGTTTTAACTACTATTGAGCTACAGATTTCAACCTGATTCAGATTTACTACTATCCCAGCCTCTAAGAGCTCCTTCTGTCACAGCCCTGAGCTATCTGCAACTGCACTAACTTCCTGGGTAGAGAAACAGAACTGGAACTACCAGTATTTTTAAATACTGTTAATGCTAACTGCAGACAAAGGAAGACACACCAAAAGCATCATGCATCAAAAACATGGCCTGGTTGATATTATTCCTGATCTTTCTAAGGCTAGGCTGAAGATAGTACAGGATGCTAATCCATGCTTCTTAAAAATACCTTTCCTTTGGGGGCAGCTAGAGCTTTAGCATGACACAAGAAGATGGTTGTCCCAGCTCAGTCAGCTACACCAGGCACTACCAGCTCACCACAGTGCTGTGAGGCAGAGAGCAATCATGGTGCATGCCATGTTTTACTGTACTTTCTCAGCAAGCTGGCAATGACAACAAACAGACTCAAATAATGTATGATTATTCTCAAAGCAAATCAATCAAATCAATGTAATGGAAGCAATGCTGACTTTCCAATCAGCTGGAAAACTGTCCTTCTCCAGATAAAAGAGTAACTCTTCTTTTATTGTGGAGTTTTTTAGCAAATACAAAACCACTAAGTACTCAGTGGCATGAGGAAACTAATAAAATCTAATGTATCATTGAGCTTTGCTGCATTTGTTTTCACAATCAAAAGAAAGTGACATGGTTCAGTGTTCTGAAGCCAACCTTCCTAGTACATTGTAACACTGAGCTTCTACTGCCCTGGGGTAATCAATGGAGCAGCTTGGTTCATTTTTTCAGATGGCATCAATAAACCAACACATGTCAACACATGTCAACTGACAGAGTAACTGCACCATCTTAGAGCACATCTGGATTTGTACAAATCCAACAGAATGCAACATAGAGACCCAAGATTGCTTATACAAATGGGAAAATGGAGCAATACCAAGCTGCCTGGTAGCATGCAAAAGATCACTAACACAGCTGCCAAAGCACAGCTGGAGCTTTTTTCTACTTGTTCCTGGCTCATGTGACCATAGCAGTATAATTATGGGAGTGGGAGGGAAATAGTCTAAATACTCCTTTAAACCTTTCCCAAATTATAGGCAACATAATCTTCAAGATGAGAAACAAAATGAGTCTTGGGTCTCATTTTCACTGGTAATTGTCTCAGCAGTGAGAACTATGAAGCACATATTGTAGGAACACTTCTGTAAGTTATAGCACTGTACCTTCTTGTGAATGCCTCATAAGACACAGAAAAGTGCATCCTACTATAAAGGATAATTTGCTACACTAATATTATTCAGATAGAGCTGAAGTGAATCATTAATCTACATAGGGTTAACTACTGAAGCAGGAAATCTCATTGTGTCCGACTCCCACTTGCGTTTCTATTTAAAAAATAAATCCTTCAGTTAGAAAGCGTTCATGTAAATCAGAATATCAGCAGAGAAAAAAAAATGGTACCACACAATTCTGCAGAAGTATTTCCATTTCATTTTCTCAACAGAAAAATTTATTTGCTCTAATGGAGGCTTCCATCAACAATCCATCAACAATCCATCAACAATGGTGTAAACTCCGTATCTACTTGTTTACTGTAGTTACATTATGTTGCTGATTATTATTGTAGTTCAGTGTCAGGACTATGACAAGGACTAGTTTCCTTACAGGCTGGTATAAATACTGTCACACCTAAGACCTTTACCATGACACAGATTTAAGTAGTTATTTAAAAGTGCTGATAGGGGTAGAAAAAGCACTGCAGACACCCCTTGTCCCAGTGTGAAATCCATCCAGAGTAGTCGAGGCTACCTCAGAACACCCTGAGGTTAAAGGGGGTTATTAGCCACAGGGAGGTCCCCCTCATTAAGAGAAGAGGGGAAAGTCTATGCAGAATTCATTAAGGGATGTGTTGAGGGGATTGTATAAATGGATGAGACTTACAATGGAACTGTTTAGGGGAAGGAATAGAGGTAAAGAAAGGGAGGGATCAAGGTGGAACAAGAAGGAACAAGTGTAAGATAGAGGGAAAAGGAGATGAAAGGAACCAGTTGACTACAACTAGCTGGCTGATCAGCATGTTAATCCTGACCTCAATCACTGAAGTCTATCGTATTTTCTCACTAAATCCTGTTTCTAAATATCTTCTTTAGGTGTGCTCTCTCTTTTTAGTGGGTATGTGTGAATAAGAGTTAACTTCAAGCTCAGCAAGTAGAAGAGATCTAAATACCAGCAACTGGAGTGGGGCTGTAAATCTCCAAGATCAAAAGATTATCTAAGGCTAGCTACTGAAACACTGCATGCCTTGGTTGCATCCATAGAGGTATACTCTCTTAGCAGACATTAATCCTGATCAGCTTGAAAGAAAGAAGAGGATGAAGGAAGCTGAGCTGTGTTAGTGTTCATGTGGGTGCTGACAGGGCACAGTGGTCTATTTATGTTGCTCTGTGCAGCCATGTGTGTGTTTCACTCTCTCGGGAGTATGAGCTCTGCCTTGCTACAGTCTGAATGTGAAAACAGACATAGGAGCCTGAACTTCTAATACCACAGGTGACCAAGAATCAGAAATCAGAGACATAAACAGATTCTCAATGCAAAAGTGTTCTTCAATCATTAACTTCTATCTTGATACTCACATATAAAAATTGTTATATATGCAGCACATCATGCATACCACATGATGAATACCACATTTGAATACCACATTTTCATTGTTCCTCATTTTGCATTGGCCTCTCCTAAAGGTTTGAAACAGACCAAATTCAACTACTCATGAATTGAAGCAGAGATTTTGTGAGTTTTGAGAAACACTTCCTTGTGTTCTCAGAGGCCAATTTATGAGGTCAGTAATATTTCAATTCACAGATACTATTATGGATTATTGTTTAGGTCTATTATGTATGAAAGAGAATAGACAGTTTTGATGCAAGAATTTTTATATAATTGGCTATTTAAGAACAACTAATACTCTCATTTTAGTCTCACATCCAACTCAGACAGAGAAAAAGCCTTATTTAGAAATTGAATGGCCTTCCAGATTCTGCAAATGGCCATCTAGCACATATTTTTTCTATCACTGTCCTGAGAGAGAGTGGCCATGGTTTCAAATATTCTGCTCACAGTTAGAAGTTTTGTAATTGAAAATGTTGGCAAGGGTGGGAAAAAAAAATATGCTTAGCAGGATTCCACTAATATCAGCTTAGAGAGCTGAACATCTCCCACCATGCCACAGTTGGCCTTTAATGACAATGTTGCTGCTGTTCCTCTCAGCTGCTTCCAACTGAAATTCTGCTACCAGATGGGGAATTTGGGCTGAAAGAAACACACACTTTATTCCAATATAGATTTTTTTCCAGTGTTGAAAGCAATTTTAGCAGGGCATCATGGGTTCAGAAAAATTGTAACTACAAAAAGTTGCAGCTACAAATGTCATGCAAATTAAGATATCCACAGCACCTCATGGGAAAAACTTTTATCATAGCCAGTCTTGAAAAGCTCTAAGGTGGGTGTCTCCAAACTAGTTACAAATTAATCTTTCCTAGTTAGGCAAAAATTCACTTTTGTACGCTGCTCAGTCCCATTCAGTTAAAGCCTGCAGAACATGTGTTTTAAAAAAAAACTATAAAAATACCTGAACTTAGAATAAGCTCAGCTTTCTCCCTTCCATGTGTGTAACTGCTGGAGAGGCACAAGTTCTTTTAAGAACACTTTCTTCTCTGTGACAAAAAACACATTGTACTAATACTTCTCAACTTTTGTTCATGTTATAAGATGTCATTAAAAAAAAAAAAAAGAAAGCAAAGTTTATTGAAAGAATGCACTTTATACAATATCAAACTGTAAAGTACTGAAGTTGTCCAGCTGCTGAATGTCTGAGACACAATAAGCCAAATGGAAGGAGTCAGAACCTATAAAGTTTCTGTCAATGTCAACTTTTTTCTTTGTAATTTTCTCAGTTGGTTTTCTCCATTACCAACTGTTCAGCTGTTTGTGAAGGCCTCAAAAAGAATAGCTGCTTTCTCTTGACTATTTTTGCTTCTCATCATTGGCCTGGTGTATACCAGAATAGAGGGCTGAAGTTAATAATCTCTTTTCACAATACTTTCAAATAATAGCAGAAAGCAACTTATCTTTATTTTCTAAAGTTTATCACTTCTTTCCATGGAGAAAGACTATTTTGAGAAGAGGAAAATTGATGAAAAAAATGCCAATATCCAAACTTTCTTAAAACCTGTTAAAGGTTCTTCTTAAAACCTGGACAAGAGGGGAGGACAGAAATGGCTGTTCCTCTATTTTGGTACTTAAAACACCAAAAAAAAAAAAAAATCCTTTTTTAAAAATTTTCTAGGTCCAAGAACTGATGCTCAGCCTGGGTCTATTAGCATTGAGATTACTCAGAATGAAGCATTCTTATTTCCTTCAGTGATGTTTCCATGAAGTGCCCTCTCACGAGCTCTCACTCATACCAAATCTGTACATTTTAATGTGCCTACCGTAACAGAAGCACTATTTCACAACCATCATGAGCTGCAAAACTTATTTTTTCAAGTAAGCTTCTTATTCATCATAAACTATTTAAAGACAACATATTTCTTCAATATCAATAACAAAATCTGCTCAAGACTGAGAATCCTATGAACCCCTTACTTATCACATCACCATTCTCCCAGGCACCACAATTTTCTTTAGAACCAAGACAGCTAACAGCACAAAATCAGAACACAACCTCATATTCATGTCAGAATGTATGTGTCACTGGATTCAAAGGAGAATAGCTCTCTTCCTTAAAGCCAAAATTAGCAAAGTGGAATGTAAATGTATTGCAGACATCCAGGGAAAGTATAAGGCAAGTAACCTCAAAAAGGAAATGCATAAATTCTCAACACTGTTCAAAATCTTTGTTACTGTGTATTACGAACTGAAGCTGAAAGGATTTGCTCGCTTAGAAATTTTTCTGCCTAAGGAAAAAACAATAAATTTATGGTCTGATTTAATGGTTAGCATAAAAAAATGGGCAAAATAACCTTGTGGATATTTATTGCTAATACAACTCTTCAACCCAGCTTACAGCACTTTGTTTGGTGGGTATTACAATTCATCTTTCAATACAATGGTGTGTTCGTAGCATTTCAGAATGAATTTGAGACAACTCCTTCCATGTACTATCTAACAACTCATGAAAAACGTTCTCTTTTTTAATGCTGTGGGAAAGTCAGCTTGAGCATCTTCACTAACATTTGTTTGCTAGAACACCTAGAAAGCTTCATGCAGCGACCTCTTCAGGAACTATGGCTGGCATAAAGGTGCAGTCTCAGTCCTTAGTTGGGGAAAAAGATAATTTTATTTTCCTTAGGCTTTTGTCTGAGTGACATCAATGGGGAAAACTTTATTCTGAGACAAGAAGGGAGCCCTGGGTAAAATCTGTTACTTATTAGTGTGCACATATTCTCTCTCATGGTGGAAAGATACATAATCCAAAGTAAATTTGTTAATAGGATATAAAACAGGTAATTCTTAAAAATGTTTACTGTAATGTCAAAATATTTACTACCGTTTTGTTTGTTTTCATGGTAACAAATAATTTCTTTTAGGTATGTTTGCTATAAATCCTCACTGGTATATTTATAAGCAATTTTTTTCTTGTTTTTCTTTTCGAGTTTTTCAAACACTTTCATTATAAGCTGACTTCAAGTCCAATAGTCTTACATTTAAAAGATTTTAAAATTACATATTAATTAATAATGTAAAATAATTTAAGAGTAATAATAATTTAAAAGAATATCAGAAAGGTAAATTACTCCTTTTTTCACCCTGTAGATATCGATTTAGTTCATTACCAGCAAATTGTAAAGCTAAAGAACTTAAGGGAATCACTAAAATGTTAAGATTCAACCCTTCGAAGGTAATGAAAAAAAGAAATAAGAAAATAATGAGTATTGCAACTAACGTACCTGTCTAAAAGTTGGCTGTGGACTTTATTAAAATAGAACACCTAATTATTTTTCCTTTTTTTAATTGATTCAACAGTCATTTTCATGGTTTTAGTTGCATCTCTTTTGGACTGTCACTTCAACAGTTCCTTTAACGCTTAGTTGTAACTGAAGCAGAAAACTGGCTTAGTTTTGAGAGAATTTGTTTTCTGAATTCTCAAATGTCTACATAACTTCAAAATGGAATGATTCATGAGCAAGAAGTAGTAAAAACAAATATTGAGAATGACAGCTCTATGTTGCAGGCTTGGACTGTAGCTCACAGATCAGTCCCGTACTCTTTGAGGTTTTACAATGTTGAAGTTAACACAGAGTGTAGGCTGCCCCCTCCCCCAAGCTGGCAATAAAACCTCACACAGGCAAGCCAAATCAGAAAATTGCTCTGGCAGAAACCACACCCCAAAAAACAAAACAAGACATAGTTTTCGGTACCGAGGTACATCTGTTTTCCTGCATGGCAACACAAATACTAGTGCCAGAAGAAGTAGAGAAACATCTCCCTTTCAGCAGGGAGGGGAAGAGTGATAATCAGGGAATTGCAGAGTTGATAGTCTCAACAGACTTCCAGTTTTTCCACTTTTTTCTCTTCAGACAAACATTTTTGAAGATGAACAAACCTGACTGTCATCTCTTGGAGAAAAGTCCAAGTTTGGACTAAACTTCATTTCTGTTAAACTACTTTCTGTTTTGGGAATGAAGAGAAGTTTTAAACCTTACCTTTACAAAAGCATTTTTGAAAGCATTTTAAGACCACAGTTATTAGAAGGCAAAAGAGAGAAGGAAAATATTAATTGAACACCTGAACAAAATGTTTGCACATATACAGAAATTTAACACATAAATACCAAACGGCACTTCATTTTACTAAACTGGTTCTTATATCCCAAGACTAAACAGTATAGTTAACTTCCTCTTCATTCCTTTAGCTGCTCTGATATTTGATATCAGAAGGTATTCAACAGAAATCTAGCTGTATTTTTTTTTCCCCAATGGAAAATGTATTTGATATTCCAGAGCATAGAAAATATAACATTAAACCAAATATTGCCCAGTGATATGCATATTCCTATATGACTATGCAGCTAATGTGTAAAGGCCATTTTAATATGGCTTTGTTGCTCAACACATTTTGATTCCTTAGCCACTGTCCGGTCAACTGTCGTAAGTTAAAATGAAAAACTACAGTTTTGTATTAAAAGAATCAGTGTTGTCAAATATCATCCAATTTACCTTTTATTTCACTGTGGCGGTAAGATTACCTTCAGTAGCTGAAATGGACCTTATTGTGGGGTTCAACTGTATAAACACCCAAACAATGGATTCCACTAGTAATTTGAAACCAGATAACAGGGAGATTGTTGCAGAATCCAAAAAATCATGCAACAACTTTGAAATGGCCAAGACTCAAAGGCCTGGTTTCTTTCTTCTTTAAGAAAAAAAAAAAAAATTAATTAGGCAGGGATGAAGATTTAGTTAATTCATGGGTCTCTGCCACCATTTGCTGTATGACATCATTCCTGTAATAAGTGTTCTGAGACTGCCTTTGGAAGTGATGGCGACTGCAGTGATTTCTACATAGAGCCAGAACACAATTTTTTAGACTCCTTCCTCCTTTCCTACAGAAGAGGGGTAGGGGACAGGATGAAAAGATAAGGTGAAAGAGCTGGATGCTGTCAAAGCTTAGGGAACTTAGAACTGATGAAGCACAAGTGTTTTAGAGAGAAAGAGATACATAGCTTGTTCAGTTATTCTTGCTCTTGCAGCTTACAAGGCTCCATAGAGTGTCCATTACTTTCTTTTTCTTCAGATATGTATTTCTAGAAAGCATCACCTGGACACTGAACTGATCCTCCACAGTCTCAAGGAATTAAGACATAGTTATTAGTCCAGAAATTTCTGCCAGAATATTAACTCTGGGTCCACCTGCATTCCACACATCTACAATTCACATAAAATATTCCAGCATAATTTAAAAAATATGAAATGCACAGCAAAAAAGTCTAAATCCACATAAATATGCTCCTGGCACAAGTATCTGAGCAGTATCAAGGATATTGCCAGTGTCCTTGTTCCCTAGAGTAGTTGCGAATTTGTTAATAAGAGTGTGTGTAGAAATCCTGATGTGTGTAGAAATCAGAAATAGATGGGCTGACCACTTCACCTCAAAATGCCAACTGGTTTTCCTATGAATTTGCCAATTTTCTTAAAAGATACTCTACTAATCTTCCACATCACTGTGAAATTAAGACCAGTTGAGGATTTAGGAATACCCTGGCTACAGGGAATATGTTCTCTCTGGCTGTGTAAGCATTTCTGTTTTGCCAGCTCCCTGCTCTGAAATCCTTGAAGAGAAGGTCTATTTTCAGTCCTGCTAAACGCTGCACTCATGGGACCTGAAGTACCTCTGCTGTCCTTGAACCGCCCGACACTCTCAAAGCAGAGCACACAGACCCTCCCCAACCCGCAGGACTAAGAGCTGCAGAGCAGCAGACAGTTTCTCTTGGTACCCAGCCCATCTGTGAACCACCCCCTTCCAAACTTGGATCTACCAAGGTAGCTCAACCCGTCGCTCTAACCTCCATTTAAATTCATGTGAGAAACTCTTGAATCAATCTGTATTTTTCACCTCCTATGCAGTTGCTGGATGAAAAGCACTGTAAAAAATAATCTCACATTTACAAGTAGGAATGGAGTTCCATAATTTTCTTGTGATATAGATGAAACTTGTTACAATGGCTAAAAAGTGGGAAAAAGTGAAGGGTTAAGAGCAAATTATCAAAGATGCTGAGTACCAAATAGTTCCAGTTTTCAACTCATCTTTTAATAATATATGGAGTAAAAATTTCAAGCATACTTCAATGAATTAGAAACCTAGCCTCTATAATAGATAAAAGCTCTTTGTAAGTATTAAGGCAAAACTCAACGGTTGAGAGAAAACCAGAAAAAATACTACATTTTTCCCAACAGCACTGCTAATATTTGGGCTTGTTCTAACATTAAGTAAACGTTACTTCCTCTAGTTTATTAGCTATTGCTAAACAGTATATATTATCTTTATATGGCTTCCCTGCACAACAAAGTAAAAAAAAAAAAAAAAGTCACTGCCCCAAAAGGCCAAGCAGTATATTAATGAGGAAATTGTAATTATTTTTCTGATTTTTTCATGAAATTGGGATTGCTAAAAGCATTCCATGTACTATCATAATTACCAGTAATAACATAAGAACTAATGCATTCCTGCAATTTTCAGTCCATTACTTGTGGATTTGTCATTTGTTATTTCTATCGCACAAAAGGAAGTTAAGCATTTTTATACTTAAAGCAAGAATTCATCAACACAAACACAGCAATTACTGAATCTCCTAAAAGCCAAAGGTAAAGAATGGAATTTCTTTTAAGTGAGATCCCAGAGATATCTGGTGACCTTCACCATTCATAGTGACTCCTACACAAAACAAAAGCTGAAAGAGAAATTTCATATTCCACCGGTTACTTTAATAGTCTATAATGCTCTGACTATGAAATTCTTGGATAAGCAAACATAAACTCCTAATACTTCTCAAGACACAAACAACACTTATTCCTTACTGAGCAGTCCAAAAGCCATGCAAATTGCAGCAGACCTTTTAGTACATTTTGGGGAACAATACTTGCTCTGTTCCTGTATGGTGGTGAGTAAAATCTCATGCATTCCTAACTAGATGGGTTACTCAGCTCATAAAGGGTGTGCCAGATAGCATTAGTGACACAGCATTATCCCACCTCTCTGACATCCACAGAAAACTCAACACTGCTTCTACTCAAGCCAATAACAAATGAATGGGCTTAAGAGAAGGTATCAGCTTTAGAGCTGCAGAAGGACTGCCAAGTTTCCTCTGAACAGTTAGTAATAGGACATGGGAAAGAAACAGGGTCAGACTTGATCCTTGTCTCATTTTTAAAAAATAGTAACAAAAAACCCCAAACCCACGCCACACACAGTGCAGCATTCTCAGACTGCTGTCAGCTGGCACATGGAGAAACCTTTTAAATACATTAGAACAACCCAAACTTTTTCTCCAGTATCCTCATTGACCCTTTAGTTGCCAGCTTTGAATACATAAGAAAACATAAAACTTTCAGAAATTCACAAATCTGCTAATTTCTGATGATAATCTAGATAATGAAATAGCAAGGGAAAAAACAGAAGTTGTAAAGCCCTAGTTTGGAAGACCTGACCTAAACAACCACAAAACTAAAATTTCTAGGGTGATGGAAAACAAGGATGGGAATTTACTTCTAACGCCCCAGAGCTACTCGCGTATTAACAGATCACAACCAACAAGAGGCACAATTCCTTACTATAAAAGCAAACAAGTAAATAACTCTGAAAACATAAAAGCAAACAAGTAAATAAAACATAAAAAACATAAATGTTAAAACAAATCTGAAAACATAAAAAACATAAATGTTAAAAAACCCCACAAGCCTCTTTAATGGACAGGATCCTACTCTCAAACTTCTGTAAAAGTTTTAGCTCTCCTGTTTGAAAGAGGAATGCACAATGAATACTTTTGCATATGTAAGGCCAAAAAAGCAGATGTAGGATTGTTTCTGCCATTAGGAATGAGGGCTCAAAGGCCAGAATGTTAATAACATTTCTAGGATTCAAAGGCTCTTCCAGGTATAAAAAATCCCTACTCTCCAAATACTTCAGTTTTACAGATAAAATGTACTTACAACTGCATGACTTCCTAAAAATATATATGAAATAACTTTTTTTTAATTTGGCACATTATGTTACAATGAATAGGTCAGTCATACTCATATAAACAACAGAAAATTATAGGAGAAACTGGCCATGTCTTCATGTAGGAAAGCAACACAGAGCAAAAATTAAGATATTCCAGGTGATCTATCATGCAAGAAAGCGAGCCCAGAAACAAATAAATAGAAGTCTACCTGTTGGAGGTCCAACGTAATGGTCACATAATGATACTCAATTCCATTCTGGATACTGGGGCTTTGCCACCAAGTGTTCTTGCCATCAATTGCATTTGCTATCGGGTGTCGCTCTGTTACAACAGCAGAAATATATAAATAAAAATTCAGAACTATTAGAAGATTTAATTATTTTTAGATCTGAAATCTAGATTTTAAGGCAATTACAGAACTAATAAGGCAAGACTTCAAAAATAAAAAAGAATAAATTAATTTTTCTTGTACTCTTTGGCCACCAGTCATGGTTATTATTACTGGAATACTGATCTAATATTAGTTGTTTAATTTTGGTTATGATCACAAGGTCATTCAGAACATCTAATTGCAGAAGGCTCTCCTGATGCTACAGAAAATGCAGGCATTTAAGTCAAGTAAACACTTCCTGCACTCTTCCAAATTGCGAAGTCATCGAATATTGCAAAAGAAACAACAAATCAGAAACCTGACATATGGTGTGCAAGAAAAGCAGAGATTAAAGTAATACTGGTACTGGCATTTCTAAGACATTTCTAAGCACACCTGGAAATAATTCAGGAAATAATTCACAAATCATTACAGAGGAAATGATTCAGAAATTATTACAGAATATATTCCTCAAATGGAAAATTTTCTGAGTCACATACATGCATATAAAGGTTTGTTTTGTTATAATCCGTATCAAAGTCCAAGATGCATTATTTTTCATGTCTATATTTACTCTGCTGCAGTGTCCCAAATGAATCCTAAATAAGAGGGATACAAATTTATTTACAGGATTGAATTTTTCCTGAATTTCAAGATCTTCTACATTATCCAAGTCTGCTTACTTAGTATTTTAATGTTATTAAACTGAGAAAAATCACACTCAATGTTTCCAGGTTATTTTTTGTGTTTCTTTCCTGTACAAAATGGAGAATAACAAAATCAAAATTTTAAAAGGTACAAGGATCTATATTTTGAAGTCTGTAATTTTCCAGAGCAAGCCTGTGCATTATGAGGAAAATAACCCAAAGGAAATTCATATACAGTAAGTTTCTTCTATGCAAGTTCTGTTTGCAATAACATGAATTAGGAGAAAACCCTACTCCTCTTATTAAGGATGACTTTCTAAACTCTCAGGTTTCCTTGGTATAAAACTGGAATATGATTCATCACTAGCTGGGCTTAGAATTGCAAATAATTACTTTATGAACTGAGTAATTTACTTATTATTCTAATTATTACTTAAATCAACCAGACAGATTGATAGTCTTTGTATCTCTGCTTTTTTGCGGTATCAACCACCTGGGGAGGACAGGAGTCCTAGCTCATTAAGGGAAGCCAGAATGCCTGAACATATTTAAAGATACAATTAAAGGGCTTTGTGGGAATGAGTGAAGGCATAAATGCTCAATATTAAAAATGCCAAAAAATTTAATTTAAATATTATTCAATGGTATTAGTGGGCAGCAACATTTGCAAGTTAGAATTCTGGTACACAACTGACAAAGCTATAAGTAGTTTTATCTTTATATTGAAAAGAAAAGCAAAGCAGACCCCATGCTGTACATGCTGTCAATTCCCACAGCTCTGATAATTTTCTCAAATTTTGGCTTTAAATGAGTAGCAGCAAAAATCATCTGTAAATCACATTCAGTGATTTTTGGTGATTGTGGCAGAAGTTGTCTAATTGAAAATTTTTATCTAAGTCTCTTCAGATGAAATTGATATAAAGGTAAATCATCAGAAGGAGAATTTAGAGATGAATCAATAATTAACTGTAATCATTGTTATAAAAAATTAATCATAATTAATTTGAAAATTGATTAATTGCTGGCATGTTTAGCTTATTTAAAAGATAAGGGGGAAAATACAATATTTGTAAAAAGGACTGGATTGCAAATGCAGTTCAAGGACCAATCTCCCTGATGGATGGCAAGAGGGAGAACTTAGAGAGTGAGCCCATCAAACTGTGCACTTTAATTTGGACTCACATGTGATTAACCAGGGAATTTGTGTTCATTTCCTACTACAGTAATTAAGGGGAGGTACTCCAGACTCACACATTCCAGGGGGATCATTTGAAGTCTGGTTATATTACATGGTTCTCCTATTAACAAGCCATTTCTGTTTAAACAAGGCACTTCCCTTTGCCAAATGAACATTTGAAGACTTTAAAATGAGATATGATTGTCACAAAAGACCAGATATGAAGCTGGACTGATTCAAGTTTAGAATAGAGTAGGAACAAGGGGAAACATAGATATAAATCATTCAGATGGGTTTTTTATATAAACACATATATGTCTGTGTGTATATACATATTTTAGTGCACACTGTCTGACATCATAGACAAGACATAGCAGTATCTCTGGTTTAGGTTTGATTTTTGAAACAAGCAAGCTTCATAGAGGAAAAAAACTTGGGTAATGTGCATATGTCTCTAAATTCCCATCTGTAAAATAGGAAAGTCTTTTGCACAGTCTCTCTGCCAGTCGGAATGCTTCCAAAAACTGAATTCTTCTCTGAGCAAAACACACTGCTATATTGTAATTGAATGTGTCTATTGCTAAAGAATCATATGACCTTCCCTCAGAAGGTGGCATTTTCTGTAGTTAAAGACGACATTGAAACTTGGAAAACAATCTGGAAAAAAAATAGGTTGTGACTGTCTTCAGATAAATTAAGTAGTCTACACTGGGACAATTACAAATAGCTTTGCAAATATAAGATGAGGAGTAATTTAGCAGGAAAAGAAAGCATCTGAAGTTTGCAATGGACAACTAACTGTCCTCTCAGTGGTATTTCACCATTAGCAATGGGAAATATCAAAGTAAAACATATGTACAGGAATATACAATTATTCTGAAGCAAACCTGGATCTCTGTGTAGTGCTAGTAAGAGCTCAGGTGAACTTGAACAGATATGAAAACTTCTAAAGAGAATTCTAAATTCATGCAATTAGAGTTCTAGAAGATAAAACCTATGAGGAGAATGAAAGAAAAGATAGCTTAGTGTAGAAACTAGATGGAGCAATACCATCACTCCTCAATTAATTAAAATACTTTTTTTAAGAAAGAGGAAATAATAATCCATTCCTTATATTGACTGAACTTAGGAAACAGTTAACATGAATTTCTGCAAGGAGCTGCAGATTAGCTATTAGAAAAACACTTTGTTTTGAGCAATGTAATGAGTGAGCCACGATAGAAAGTGTGGCCATGGGAGGATGTTTCTAAGGACAATCCAAAAAAACTGTCTGGAAAGCTACGGCCACAGATAGCTCATCCTGTCTAGAACTAGCAGACAGATTAAACGTCATCTTTTTTTTTTATTTTTTATCCTGTGGTTTTAAGCACATGCTTAAATGTCATGAGGTATAAATGTATCTGAGCTAAGTTTTATTGGAACACAATTGGAAAAAAATAGTTGTCTTCATGCTTCTCTGTCTGTGCTTCTTCCAGCATTTTATCTATTCCATTAAAAGCTGTCTTAAGTATCCCTACAATCTCTACCATCTACAGTGCCAATATACCCATGAAAATCTAATAATGTTAAAGCTGTTCATGTCTTTCACTGCAAGGTTACATGAAATTAAACCTGTATGACTTGACTAGGAAATTTTCCTTGTTCTAATCTTCTCAACTACCAGAAATAGGCATATCTGAAGCAGAGGATGACAAATTCTTACTTGAAATCTGATTTTGCTTCCAGGTAATCTTTAAGAAAGCAGTGTTAGCAAAAATCAATTTTAATATTGAAAACTAAGCATTAAACCAAGCAACACTCCATTACTTTATCTTATTTTTTTCTGGCTCGGTGAACCTGAATTTACTGGAATTTCACATATTGCTTAGATTGGCCAAAATGTTCAAGTTCCACTAGTAGGTATGCAGGTGAAAGTCAGTTATCTGGTTTTTATTCATGGTTAGTGTATATCAAAAGAATTCAGCAACAGCTGTAAATACTTAATTTTTTAAAATCTGAATTTAGGTGCTCTGCTTTTCAGTTCTGAAAGTTCTTAATCAGAAAGTTCTGTGGAGGAGTACCCATATCAGATACAGATTTTTAAATATCTTTGGAAGAGATGGTTAACCTGATTTTAAAAGAGACACACATTTCACAGTAATCAGGCTGGCGGACTACAGTTTCGTTTCCTGAGTATCCACACCCTTTGGAAAAACATCTTTTTGAAGGAACAAAATGAAAATGGCACACATACGATGTGGAACTCGGCTCCTTTGGTCACAAATGCGGCACTGAGGGTTCCTTGCAGGCTGTCCAGGTACATGCTCAACGAGTTTGCAGTACATTTCCCGCCCCTTTTCTCCACAGGTAGCATTGGTTGTGATGAGAGCATTACTAGCCAGGTTCAGCACTGCAGGAAACAGTCCTGAAAATAAAATAAAATAAAATAAAATCATGAACAAAAGCAACAAAGGCAAAACTAAGGTGAATTTAGCAGAATAATCACAAATGAATGCAACACCTGTTACAACATTAAAGCAAAAGCCTTCATTTTCAATAGCTATGGAAGTAAAAAAGAACAACTTTGGATCTGTATCCAGAATTTAGACATCAGAATAAAGCCATTATATTGATGGGTTTCTCCCCATTCTTCTAAAATTCAAATTGGTACCTTCTGGTTATATCATGAAAAACAGCAGGATGCCAAAGGAGAAAGTACAGAAACATACAAAGCATCATAAAATTTTATGTTTCACAATCAAACCCTGTGTTCCTATGCAATTGGCCACTGCAACACTGTACACAATGTACCTATGAAAACTCCTTATCATTCTTCTTTTCGGCTGACATCTCCATGGAAAAGCTTTTCCTCCACAGACTGCAGCACTTGCATTAAACTATATTACTGTTCTCCTCAGGACTTTACATAGACACCTCTGTCATCAGAGCAGCTGGGTAATTCATCCAGCAACATGAATACCATATGTCATGCTTCCCTTTCCTCAAGAAGAAAATAATATATACGACATCATATCTTTTATGGTAGTGCTGTTGTTATTTTTCCAGGTGCACATGCTGAGTGTTGTATTATAATTCTCATTCAGCACAGCATTTAAGCATGTCTGAGTGCTCTGCTGAGCAAAGTTGTATGTAGCAGTAAGCTATAAAGATTATAAACTATATGAAGAACAGTCATTAAGGTGGGTCACTCTCCTTCCCACTAAGTACTGATCAAAACCTGTGAGCCCTAATAAAATTGATCCACAGAGACAAACTGATAGTATGTGTCAAAAGTATATATTAGTACCTCTCTCATTAAATCCAAAGTTTTGTATCTTCAAAAGCAAATTTGCCATGGCTACAGGTTAATCCAAAAAGCCCAACCCAAACCAATGAACCAACTAAAAAAATAGGCTGATGTATGGACTCTTGGGATCACCTTTAGATTCATTTTATGACAATTTCAAGTGGCCCAAAAGTCACTCTTTTGCAATTCATTCAACTTCCAACCCTATTATACTATTATAACCTTAAAATAAGGTTTTAATAAAAACTGAATTGGTCATCATTGAACTCTGATAAAGCTTCCTTTATAATGGCATTTCTTTTCGTCCTCCTCAAACGGACAACACTCTTCAATTGACTCCTTTCAGTCCTTTAACACCAGTCTCCTGCTTGTGTCTGCAATTAACCTGTGTGCCATTTAATTACCAAGCTTGGCTGGGCATGGTACAGCTGTCCTTTGACATTGTCAGTTAGTGACTCTCACAGTCACTTTAAAACCATGTGTACATATACTGCTTGAGCAAGAGAGCCCATTAGTTACTAGCCCATCCAATTTGTGCAGTCAATCAATACTTGAGATTTTATTGATCATACAGCTTGCTCCTTCTGTATAGATTAAAGCTTATTTTCATCACATTTTAAAATCTATACAGTTGTTCTTCTATTTATATTCACTGCATTCGGCGGAATTTTCTGCCTTCTGCGATGGGGCCACATGGTAAAAATCTGTATAAGCATTAACAGAGTAGATGAATTAATAGCTGTGGAACTTCCTACATTGACTGACAGCCTCATTATTCTCTTTTTAGGCTGTACAGAGTTAATAGTCCAGAAGCCAGTAATCATTTAGTGTTAACAAAGAGTCTGGCATTTGGTTCAGAGCTAAGTATTTTAAGCCCTCAAAAGTGAACCTCGTACAAAGGACAGAATGATCCTACATGCAAAGAATTGCAGTACATGGCATCAGGAGAATAAATCCTTCAAGAGCTGAAAGAGAGCAACCAAAAAGCCTCCAGATTCACACAGCTATAAAAATATTACCTGTTCTACGTCTACCACAAATCATACCATTATTCTGAATTTTAACACAAACTTTAAATGCAAGATACATAAATAAACAAAGAGTATTTAAGAAACCCATTTATTAGAACATAACTTCACCCTTGGGTCACCTCTTTAATGAGCAGGGCACCTTACAGTAAAGCTACCAAAAGAGCCTTATCCATAATCACTACAAACACAAGCAACAGAACAAGTATTGGGTGTTTCACTGAAGAGCCCATGTCAAGATGCCAGCACCTCACTGAGGTGCTCCACACTGAATTCCCCTCAGGCTCGGAGTGACAGGCAGAAAGCAAAAGATGCACATTACAGCCAGCACTTCACCTTTGCCAATTCATCTTTGCTAGCACTTCACCTTTGCCAGCAATCCACAAATTTATTGATTAATTCCTCGGCCCTGGGGTTGTAACAAGTAATAATTAACAACTACGTATTTGAACTTTTTTTTGAAAATCTTTATTTCCAAGGACCAAGGGGCTGGGCTCAATAGGCCTTATAAGTTCCTTCCAACTCAAAATATTCTATGATTCTGTAATACTTCTTTGTACGGCCCAAAAGAAGACTTTGCTTTAAAAGAACATTTGATGTGCAAGCCTGATAGTATGGAGTAAGCAATATTATTCTTATTGATTTCTAGCAGTTACATATAGATATATATTTTTTGCACAACAGAGGCATGACATTCTAGCAATTTCTAGAAGATGAAACCATTTTCTTGAAAATTTTGGCCTTTTGAATATGAAATAAAAATGTGTATGTTCATGATGCTAACATATCTGATCAGATTTTCTGAGATTCACATGTTAGAAATTCATCTTCTAATCATAAACCCCCGGAAAAAAAGTCAAGAGAGCTCTAGATAGTGTAGTTAATTTTTTTTGCCTTGTTTTTCATAACAATAATCATACACAAGAAATATTTAAAAACTGGTGAACTAACTTTGCACATCTTCAGTTCAATTTCCTAATAAATTTTAAAGTTTGTTGTTATCAATCCCACCTGAAATTCTAAGGGCATCCTCCCATCAAACAGTTCCAAAATTATGATCTACTAAAATTATAAAGACCTTTGCTTTGTTTATTGCCAAATGACTTCTGTAAACCTCTGCTCCAGTGCAAGGACTGGATAAAATGCCTCAGAGCCACAAACACATCATCTCTATTTTGTATAGCTCAAGTGCAAGCAAAAAAATTTTACTCCCTTCAACTGCCAGCTACATTAATCTTTTCTCCCCTTTGTGTCACTGGCATAAATCATATTAGCAATAATTTCTATCTGTTTAAAAAATAACAAAATTCTAGCAATTGCATGAAGGAAACAGGAAGAAAAGATTGGCTTTTAATCAGGTAGTGGTTTTAGCAAGTTGGGTTCAATTTCTGGTTTTCAGAGGACTGCTGCTGTGTGAAGAGAAAGAGTACCAGATTCTCCCCTGTGAAATGGGCATAGTCATCTTTCTGCTCTACACTTTGTTTTTAAGCATGGAACATATTCCATGAAGCTTTTAGTGCATGGAAACCCAATAGAAAGTTTGTTTAGTGTTGACAAGTGATTAAACTATGAAAGGCAAATAACACAGAAATTCATCAAACTATTTGAAGGGGTGTATAATGCACAGGTAATCAAGCATGCTGCTTAAGTCACTAGAGAATTAATGATGATAAGTTTAGCATGCATTTTCAACAGAAACCGTTCCAGACAAAAAATTGTAAAAAAAAAAGAAAGGCAGCAAATCAGCAGGATTTTCTTGCCTACAAACCCCTACGTACTCAAGTTTTACACTACCACTGTTCTAGTTAAGTAGGTGTGGTATCAAGGTACTAACTACATTATCCTTTTTTTTTTTTTTTTATATAATTGGTCCTGGATCAAAGCACATCTAGATACCTATCTTAAATATAAAACCAGGGGCTTCTTGAGATCTGGTGGTTTTTTACAGATGCCTCAAAAGCCATCATTTATTAATACTAAAATTTTCTGGAGACACTGGAAAGCATGTCAGTGATTCAGTGAGTTCAACACATTTAGACTAGTAAAAAGACTTTTACAAGATTCCACAAAAGCCATTAAAGGAAGTAAGCCATCATAACACATGAAAGAATGACCTCTCAAGAGGTCAAAATTAAAAAGTGGAGAATAGCAGTAGAAAACCATAGCAATCTTTGCTGAATCCTATTCTGTTCCAATAGCAACATAAGAAACTTAGAAAAGAGGATAAAAATTAAGGTGACTGCTTGTTGATTATAAAAATTATTCACGAAAATTAAAATAAGCATAGACCACAGAATGGTAGAAAAATTCCACAGAATGGTTTGTCTAGGCAATAAAATGGCACATGAAATCAAGGAAAAGAAATTGATACACAGGGGGAAAATATGATTGCTTCTGCACTAGCTATTATCGGTCCTGAAAGAGTTATTGATATTTCAACGAAAATATTAGCTCAAGGAATGGAAATAAAATGCCATTACATTATTGCATAAATCCATCTGTACTGACAACTCAAATACTGTATGGTATCCCTTACCTCCCATCTCCAAAAGGATACAGTAGAGCTAAAAAAAAGAAGAAAAGGGTGAGGGTGACATGATCACAGATGTGGAACGGCTTCTGAATGTGGATATGAATAGGCTACGAGTTTTCTACTGGAAAACAGACTGGGAAATGTATAAAATGATATAACTGCATACAAAATCATAAATGACTTTATTAAGTAAATCTTTGCAGTGAACGTGGCAAGTTTAGTTATCCTTCTACCACAAATTGAAGGTGCTGAGTCAACTTATCAGACAGGAGTTTTCTTCACTGATTGGGAAATTTTTCGTGTTTATAAATGAAACTGCTTTTCAGCATGATAGCAATTAAATTCTGGAATTGATGAATAAGCTATATAATAAAATATTCTTATTCCAAAGGCAAGAATAGATTAAAAACCAATTAGATTATTACACAGAACAAGGGTTCATCCAGAGCTGTCAAACATGAATGGCTTCTGCTTAGTTGCCAGTTCAGAACATCCCTAAATCACTAGTTGATGCAGGGTTTTACCCAGGGAGACATCCCTGTACTCTTTCACATATTTCCTCAATATTGCTGCTGGTAGGTATCTGTATTTTTTTCCTTACTAAGGCTTGTAGCATATACATTCCAACATCAAGGTTCATCCAAAATGGAAGAGAAAATGTAATCATAATTTTGTGTGGTATTGCTAATGAAACTGTAATTTTTTTGCCAATATTCAATTCTTTCACCAGCCATGGTTCCCTATACTACTTCCCATTATTACCTTGCACCCAGACAGGTTTCCTCAATGGCTACTTACTCTGTGGAATAGATCTTATTCTGTAGATCCTCTACAGAACATCCTTTTGAGCCTGGCAATTTCCTTGCAGTTTTCTGCAAAGCAGTATTACCTAATACATTTTCTTATGCTTTCCTTATTTTCAATGCATAAAGGGAAATAATAGCCTAGCTTCATGTGTTTTCTTTTATCTACTTTTCATGCGTTCCCACCAATCTTCAGCTCATATAAGCTTCATGAGTATCAGTGGAATAAAACCTACCAATCTGATGCCTGGCACCCTGCCTCGTTTTGTCATGCCCTATTACCTACTTTCCTGCCAAACTAACAGATTTTCCACATGCTTTATTGCAGTAGTGGAGATCAGCAGAAGCAGATGAGCTACGCAAGTAGCAGGTACAAGACATTTTCATAAAGCCTGTCAGCTGCTGAATGCAGTCTCATTCTCACTCTCACTCCCTTCTGGAACAGCACTGTTTGATTGACCTTCAGAGCCCACTGAGTTGATTTCCCTAGCTGGGAGAGGATGGAGGGATTCTAGAGGGAAATCAAAGATATTAACTGCATCTCCAGCTGCTGAATGGTGATTACAGGTTCATTACGAAGTGGGGATAGTCACTGGGGTAACCTACTTTTACAATGTATCAAGAAGCAGCTACAGCAAAGGAGGGGTACAGGAAACATATGAATGTAAACAAAATAATTACCTTTCACATTAGTGTTCCTACCACTCACCAGTTCTGACACATTTTTCTTTCCTTCCCTTCATGTAACTCATGGGAAATTGTAAATCCAGTTTCAATCACATCACTATCCCACACCTACAGAGCAACTGGTGGGGTAAATCTCACTAGAATTACACCCCAGCACTCCAATGGAAGCTCAAGCAAGGAACCAAGACCAAGATTATAATCTCTGTTAGACTTGTGCTACTGCACAGAGGAAAGAGCAGACATCTTACATGAGAAAGAAGGAACTGCCATAGGTGGTTGATAGGAGATGGAAGACAGCAGCAGAGATCTTTGCATGGAGATGAAGGAAGGAACTCTGAGCGAGGGGGACTGGAAGAGAGAAGAAAATTGAAAGAAAGACCGCTGCAAAGATACTCACAGAGCCTGTCACCCTTCTTTTTTACAGAAGATTATTGGCACCAAAATTTGTATTCAGTATTATTTAATGTCTACATTGTGGTTCAATTACTCAGCAATAAGATCTGCATCTCATTTTACCGAAGGTAAAATTAATATAAATAATTGCAGTGCCTGCACATACAAAAAAAAATGTTAACTTTAAAAAATCGGTATTGATTTTTAATAGCTTTTTTTAAGTACTTCCAAGATAGAAGACAAACTTTGGTTTACCAAGTCTGGGATTTCTTTGTGTCTTTTTAAAGCATTCGAAGAGAGAAAATGTTTTTCTCCTTCAAAGAAAGCTCTGTTAAGACCTGCATATTCCTCTTCTCTTTTCTAAACAGACCAGTATTTGGCACTGCATACTTCCTTCAATCTTCTCAAAATATCTAGTCTCTTCAAAGAAACAAATAAAACAGCCTGCCTAAATATGTCTAACTTTTCAAGCCAATCTTCCTAGTCTATAGAGCACTTTGAAATGTTCATGGATTCAAGCAGAGCTGTTTGCCACTGAATTTGTACTAAAAAGACAAAAGAGAATATGTCAATTTCCGATGTTCTAAGAAGTGTCACTGGAAAAGAGAGAGTTGTCTGCTGCAGCGCAGAGCTATGCTAGGCTGTGGGAACACAGTGGGGAGAAAAAACTGGGACAAAACAAAACAAAATGTTGCAGCACTGAATTGCTTCCAGCTGTGCACGACAGGGAGTAACTTAATGCACTCTATCCACGACGTAGATGAATACTTTTATACAACTAGAAAATAAACCCAATTTGAAGAAATAGCTGTCCAGACACAACAGAGCATGAGGACTGAAAAAACCAAAAATTGACACCAGGATCATTTGTCCAGAGGAAAACAAAATGGAAAACAAATGTTTCAGTACCCATTCATGTTAGTTGCCCCAAATCACTGTGCATTACAGTGCTGCTCAGCAGTCAGTCTTTTTTCCTTCCAAAGGAAGAGGAAAAGTAGTTTTTGATGTTTGGTGGTAGACATGTTTTGCTTTTACTTAGAGGTGATTTTCTCTACTCATTCTAAGCAACATTATATACAGCCTCCTGCATATTTATCTTCTACACAAAAAACAGAGTATGAAAGACTAACCTGAAGAAGCCCGATAGCAAATCTAACTATAATCCTTATGTAGTACCAGACACATCTGAAAGAGGGTATATTGATTATCTAGTAATATTATTTTGCCTTTCCACAGCTCACAGCATTGAAAATCTGTAAGGAATTTGCTTATTTTAACAGCAAAACTCTGTCAGTTTTAGAGACTGGAGACTGAATGAAAAAAATGCTACTGGCTTACCCCAATATTCTATTGTATTAAATATATAAGCATCCTCCTTGCTTTGCAATGAATTTCCTTTTTTTCCCAGAGCTGTCACAAAAGGTTGTTTTGCAAAGAACAGGAAAAACACAGGTGAAGATGAAATCCCATCTCCTTGACATCTGTGGCAGAACTCCCACTGAATCAAAAATCCAAAGCACAAAGACTTAATGGACATCTCATTTTCAAAGGTATTTACATGCCCAGCCTGAGTCAGACACCCACTGATTTTCAAATGTATTCCGTCTGTATTCTGACAAGAATTTTGAAGGGCAAAATCCCAGTTGTACAAATATGTTATCTGTAGAAAGGGTACACTATGCATGAAGAAGCATGCAGCAGTGCACTCTTTACAGTTATTTCCTTTTATTTTTTAATGACCACATGATCTCCATTAAAACCTTTGCAATGCAGTATTATGGTTCTGGGCAGCCAAGCAGGCCTATCAAGAAAAAGTGAAGCAACCTCTGAGAGACAACAGTGTTCTGTAAACAGGAATTTTCCCAAATCATGTGTCTTCTGTTCTTAGATAGCACACACCAATTTACAACTTCCCCAAACTGTAGGACATGGCTAAAAATGTCCAGTTTTATTCCATCCCCACAACTGAATACCAGGGTCTCCATAGTAAGAAGACATACTCATGTACTTCCCTCATTTGCAAACAGAGAGCAAGACACAGACCTGTGTGATTTGTCTATCCCATCACTGAAGGAGAAAAAAAAAAAAAAAAAAAAAAGCACGAAAAATGGAGAAAATTAAATCCGAATTTCTCAAAGGTAGAATAGAGCCTGGGAAAATCAGAACCTCCAGATGCAATTTAGTGATGACTTGTCTTGACAAATTTTTTGCTTTATAAAAAAAGGCTCTGCTATGCATTGTCCTGGACACTAGAGAATATGAAGAATATGACTATTTTTGCAATAACTTCAGAATCAATGTCCATTGAAACCACACAGAAAAGTCAGAATTAGTTACTGCACCCTTGAGTCTCCAACACTGTCAACTTAAACAGAAAGACTGAGATATATACTGTGTTCTTGTACAAGAGATAACAAAAGGCATGTTATGGGGGCTAATAAAAGTCATCCATCTATTCACTATCATCTAACTGACAAAAAAAAATCCAAACTGAGTCTAACTATGAAACCAAAGAGCAAAGGGAGAAACTGATCTCACCATATGTAAGAGATTCTGTGCACTTACATTTACCCTGAGGATTCAGATTAAAATAGTTTGAAGTGTTTCAACTGATGAGCTTGAATAAACATGAAGTTCAATTTTCATTCTTTGAACTGATTTACTTCTCACTATTCTGCTGTAATGCTTTACAAATACATACTGATAAGGATTATAAATTTTCAACATATTCTCGTAAAAATGTGAAATTGCCAATTAGCAATTTCTATGCAGAGTTCTTAAGAACTGTATTCAGAGGATTAAAGAATCACTGAAAGGGACCTCATATCTAGCCCAAACCCCTGCTCAAGTAGGGTCATGGGAGCAGGTGGCCCAGGACTGTGGAGCAGAGTTTTTAGTATCCCTAAGGATGCAGATTCCATAGCCCCTCTGGGCAATATATTCCATTGTTTGACTACACTTACAGTAAAAAAATTGTTTTCTTCTGTTTAAATGGAAATGTCCTGTATACTGATTTGTGACCATTACCTTTTGTCCTGTCACTGGGTACCACTGAAAAAAGTTTGGATATATCTTCTGTATCACCTCCCGACACACACTGATATACATGCTGATAAAATCTCCTTGACACATCTCAAAACCAAGCAACCCCAGCCCTCTCAGCCTCTACTTATAGGACAGACACTCCAATTCCTTAATCATCTTCCCAGACATTTCCTGGACTTGTTCCAACATGTCCATGTCTCTCTTATACTGAGAAGCCCAGAACAGGATGCAGTTCTTCAGGTGTGCTTGCATCACTGCTGAGCTGACAGGGAATGATCACCTCCCTCAATCTGCTGTGGACACCCTAACTAATGCACTCCATTTGTTTGGGGTTTTTTGGCCACACTGATGGCTCATGGTCAGCTTGCCCACCAGGACACCCAGGTCCTCCTCTGCAAAGCTGTTTTCCAGCCATTTGGCCCCAGTTTGTACTGGTGCATGGGGCTGTCCCTCCCCACATGCCAGGCTTCGCACTTCCCTTTTGCTGAACTTTGTAAGGTCAGTCCTTTTCTCCAGCCTCCCAATGCCCTTCTGGCACAGCCTTCCAGCATATCAACCAGTCTGTTCAATTTTATACTGCCTGCAAACCTCCCAAGGGCACACTCTGCCCCATCCTCCAGGTCATTAATGAAGATGTGACACAGTATTGGCCCCAGAATTGACTGCTAGTGCCTGCCTAGTGATCACTAACGACCTGCCTCCAGGTGAACTTTGTGCCACTGATACAACCCATTCAGTTTTTAATCTACCTTGCTGTCCACTTATCTGTCCTATATTTAATCAGCTTCTCTTTGAGGATGTTACTAAGACAGCATCAAAAACCTTAATAAAGCTAAGATAAATAACATCCACCCTTCTCCTTTCATCCACTACGTCTGCTGCCCCATCACAGAAGTCTATCAGGTTGGCAAATCACAAACTGTCCTCCAAAAATCCATGCGGTCCTAAAACCATCATTTTAGCTACATGTACCATTCACATTTACCATTATACCTGTATGTGTTACTTAAACCCATGCTACACAATATCCTATTAAAATGAAAACTAATTTGCCCTTCTTAGATTATACTGTAAGGCCACACACCTTTGATCTGTTCAATTTCAATGCATGTAAAGCAAAATTAGCAAGATCAAGGCCTTCAGTGATTCAGTATCAAGGCAGAATGCAAAATATATTTTTCACATTTTAGACTCCCAGCTTTTCATAGAACAGAACAGGTTACATATTTCATTTCCATACAGATATTCTGAGGCATGAATTAGCTGGACAACTGAGAAATCCTGCAAATAACAAAAAAAAACCACAATAAAATGACAAATTAAATTGTATATTCGTGTAGTAATACTACTATTATGCATTGAATCAAGAAATGTCCAGTTAACATATGAGAATACGAAAGAATATTGTGAACACTCTTTGTCAGTTTTAAGATATTCTTTAGTTCCAGTACATTGAAATAGTTCTTGTGTGTCACCTAAATTTGTTCACTGGAGACTTTGCTACAAAAGGGCTCCTAAATACATGTAAGAATTGTAGTACTGTATTCATATATTTGTAAATTATATATATATATATATGTAATATATCCAGGCATAAAAATACAACAGACAGTGCATCTGTATCTTTAGCCACAGTAGTAAATTTAAAACTCTTCCTATTTCATGAAGAGAACAGAATATGTGCATGATTTCAATATATTTTAATATATTTTTTGGGAGAAAAAAAAATAATAATATTATCTTCATGAGATAATTTCCCTGCCTTCCACATATTTTGTTCCCTTACTTGAACTGTGACCGAATGGAAAAATCAAATGATGTCTGAGCAGATGGCTGTCTGGAAACCAGTGACAACATACCATGGTTTAGAATTAGACAGAAAATGTGCAACCTGGTATATAATTTCTGCTTGTAACTGCCAAAGACATCTGGCTTAGAATATAAGCTAGCTTGAACATCCCTACACATACTTACTTTACCATTCATGAAAATTGAATCATATCAGCATCTCTTAATACCTCCCTATTAAAGCTGTTCCTATCTGTATTAGGGGAAGCCCTCCTTTTATTCCTTATAAAAGTAGACTCAGACAGAGTGTCTATAAAAGCAGACACTCATCACAGGGTGTTACATCTTTACATCCCATTAAAATCAGTCAGAACTGCATGTAGATGAATCCCTTCACATTGCCTTAAAAATGCATGATGACACATCAAGGAAAGGAATTCTTCAGGTCTTCCAATAGGATTTTAACAAGTTTCAGTGGTACTACTGTCACTAATATGACATTTATTTGCATAACTAAAGGTTTTAGCAATGGACTCACGCTGGAAACAAACAGTTTCTTTTTCAGAAGTATGAATCAAATGCACATCTCTTGGGTTTTCCTTTGGCTGTTCTCACTGTTCAGAAAGCTAGCCAAATACCCCCCCTCCCCTCACAGTTTTCATGTTCCCCACATTTATGCATAGCAGCAGCTTTTTATGCAGCTTTTTCTAATTAACAGAAATTGCTTTCAGTCATTCAGGCAAGAGACTGTTTCATAAATGAAGGCCTTGGACACTTTTTGATTCTACAAGAAGTGTCCCCTGAAAGTTCCATACTACACAATGAGACTTCTAGCAACAGAATTGACATGACACAGCTGATTGGCATCCATACATTTGAAATGTTAAGGTCTTTAGAGACTTACCAAGTCAATAACACTCACAAGCATAGCTGGGATCATTGGCTCTAATATTTAAAACTAATTTTAAAACTTAAGTGTTCTCTGAATCAGTTGGCCTAGGAAAGAGGAAGGGAAGGAGAGTCCCAAAAAATCAGAGCTAGATAGGTTAGAAGAGTGACAGGGTTAACTGCATGTAATTGTATAAATTCACAACCACCAGAGCTGGATGGTAAAGGCTTCTACTAACGCTTTCCAAGTAACAGTGATACACATGATTATCCTTTCCATGGAGTCTAGTTACTAAGACAGAGAATTGAAGGTAATGATTTCTTGATTAGTGAAAATCTAGAAAAAGGGAAAAAATTTAGAATAGGTACTGAGAGCTGAAATAGGCAGGAAACTAATACTGCAGAAAGGTTGCAAAGAAATGCAGCATTCCTTTTATGCAAAACTGGGGGGATTTTGATATATGAGCTGAAGCAGATGGTAGAGCAGAAGCTCCTTTTACAGACAAAGAGAACAAGGGGATAAACACAGACATTGTCAAAAGAGAAAGGGTTAAAATCAGCAAGTTCCTGAAAGGAAGAAGTGAGATATGCTTTTATAAGGCAAAAGGATAAAGAATACTCAGCAGATGTACCTGAACCCTAAATGCAAAGGAAAGGGTGACCAAGAGATCATCAGTTTTGGCAGCCCTTCTGCTTTTGAAACCCACAACACCTGAAGAGGAGAAGCAGGAAGACAAGGAGAGGACTACAAAACCCAAGAGTGTGGGCAGTGACACATGGAGATGCATTGTATTTCTCACATCAGGGCACAGAGTAAGAAAGCAGTAGGTGAAGTGGGAGCAGTAGACCACAAAGGGATTTTGGGCTGAAAACAGAACATCAATAAGCACATTTAGCAGTGAGAGACAAGAAGTTGTGTAACAGAGAAAACTCGTAAGAAACAAGTCAAAGGCTGCTCCCAAAGAGAGGAAATATGATTGGAAACTTTTACACAATAAATTTGGGTGGGAACACATAACTCTGGTTACTAAGAATACAAAGACTGTAATCTTCTCCTTACACCCTGGGGAAAAAAAAAAAACCAACCTCCTTTTATGAAGGACAACAGAAGCCATCACCCCAATGTCAAAAAAAAATTGCAAGATAGATGTGGTATCATTTCTACAGGCACAGTGGGAGAGACTGAGAATTTTCTTCAGAGTAATTTTCTGTAGAAAGGGCTTCCAACTGTGTAATGGCCACTGTAGAATCAGCAAAGAACAAAATGCCTGAAGCCACATCTCTTCATTTGAAAGTTTCAATTCTAAAGTTTTGTTTGCATTTTCTATTAAAGAAAGAATATTGATTCTTATGTATTTTTTCTCTAACTAGTGCAGTTGTATCTACTAACACATCTCAGCTTTTGTTATGCACTAATAGTGTACCCTCTCCTTAAAATCCCATGCATAATTTTGAGTCTAAGAGAACTTCTTTTACATTTCTATCATAAATCCTCAGACTGAAATTCCTTTAAAAAGTTATCAATCAGTACCAAGTCTCTTAATTCTTCTAGGATAAACTAATAATACAAGTACTGTCTTTGAATCTTCATGAAATCTAACAGTACACATAATTATTAATTAGACTCTGCATTCTTTGAGTGTCACATAAAGGAGATGAAAATAGATTCTGAAAAGAATATACAAATTATTTCCCTCTGAAAGATTCATGTTTAAAATATTTTCAGTTTGGGACCCTTATCACAAAGATAGGACTATTAGAAGGTAATTAAAGGGGAGAAATAATAAGTATATTCTTATTTTAATCTACACTTTACATGTTTCCCATGTTTTTATTACATAGGAAATCTTAAAAGTTGGGTTGAGTGAGAAGTAGCCATTTTCATGCAGTCTATGTCCTAACTGTAAAATTCAAATACTGATCCTTATATCTACTTAGTGTCTTTCCATATAACTATTCCTTTAAGGCAGCAGGCAATTCCACTCAGCATTACCTATCATACAATATATCTTTTTCTACTCCAAATATTTTAACCATAATCTCGTCATCTTTGCAGTGCATTCAGGTGTTCCTAGACTAGGACCAAGGCAAGCCACTTCAAGTTTACTAGTTCTCAGGCAGCACACCAGCAGGAACCAGGGAGGCTTTGAATAACACTAGGGAGAAGCACCATATTTTCTACCATTTAAATCTTACAGCATGCCTAAATGTGTCCTTATTGATAAGTTTTTATCCATTTGTTGAAAAAATTAAATTTGTAAGACAGTGGAGATCAGTTTAATATCCTGTGACAGGAAATTTTCTTTCATTAGAAACAGAGAAGCTATCCAGTTATTGGAAAGATAACAGAAATACACATTTCAATTAATACTTCATATTACAAAAGAATCCCTAGGGTCATCTTTAGCCAACTACTCAACTCAAATTAGAACTATTCACAAATATTCCTCACAGATTTTTACTCAACTGCATGCCCACCTCTCATATAATCAGTATTTGAGAGACATAGCGCACATGGGTTGGTAGATAGGTTTTCTGTGGTAGTGGTTTCACTCTGTAAAATGATATTGCTGGTCTTTATCCTTTCTTAAATAATGGTTCAATTGTACTGCCAATGCAGTTGAGACCAAATAAAAGTACCCCTGCTGTCATGTAGCACAATTCCATTTTCTGCTGATTCTTGTGGGATGCTCATACTTGATTCATCTTGCTCCAAGCCTTGACAAAAACATATAATATGTTACTATTTTATCATCTCAGCGTTTTCTGTTCTTTTAATCAATATGCATTCTAATCCTTCTTCCCTATTTTAATTGGATTCTACTGACTATTTTTATCACACAGTTGACCTCCAGCAAGCAACTGTACTGTACCATATGGGATTATAATCTCTATACACAGGCTAGACTTGAGCTCTTGAGCTCTCATCTGAAAGAAACCTAATGGAGTAATCTGAAGGAAAAATACTGTAATTCCTGCAGTGACAAGTCTCCAAAGACAGTCCTGCAAGAACCTTACTCTCTCATTTAAAGGAGACCTGGTATTAAAAAACCAAGGCTATTTTTTTTTTTTTTTTTAAGTATGGCTCCCTCTCCTCAGGCACCTCTACAAGATTTTATTTATAACATTCTCCTTGAAATACATAAGGAAGGGCATTGGAATTCCCACTTTATATGCACATTCATGACACTGATTGTGTACAGTACAGATTATCTTTAATACTCTGATTTTAGATGATTGTTAAGCTGATGAGGCTACACATAAAGTAACTTCCAAAACAGTGTTACTAAAGAAATTGACAACCATACAAGTTCCTAGCAGTATGTTTTGAAAATCTTTCCCACCGGGATTCCAGTGGCAGAGGGCAGCTTCTCGCGACAGAGTCACTCTGCAATTGGATGGGAAGTAAAACTGGAACAGTCGGTTTTAAAACAAATTCCTCTGGCATTTAGCTCTCAAGCACCACTTCCCTAAGCTTTTGTTCAGTTCTTACCAGACTATATACCAATATGGGAATTCTCTTCCCCATTATAATTGCTCCTTCTCTCTTTTTTAATGCTAAAAACTACTAAGCTCTCAATCTTTTTGGTTCTAAAAAATTACATATCTGAATGACCAGATGGCTTTCCCATGGACAAGACACTGAAATAACACAGGTATAAAAATATAAAATAAAATATCCATTTATGAGAAGGGAAATTTTGGCAAGCAGAATTATTTATGAAAATGTGAATATATAATTATGAAGAGATATAAATAATACATATGAACCAAAAATCTGTAAGATAAACCTCTGATCTGCCAATACCTAGAGAAAGAGGCTCTGAAGTTAAGGAAGCTGAGGGGTGTTCCTTCAGGTCAAAAAGATCCATTGGTTTTAATTGTAAAAACTCATAACCACCTGATGTAGATAACACGAGGTACTGGCAATGTAACAGCAAGAACTTCACATATGGTTTTCTTATACAATTTCCATGTTACTATTTTATTCATTTCCATTTTTACTATAAGCCTGCTTTTAAGAGTATAACACTTTTTTTCCCATTAGAGCATTGTGCTGGTAAACAAAGACAAAACAAAACCCATGAATTTCTTTCATGTGGCACTCCATAAAAGATGGGATTTGCTTTTCTCCGTTTCTGTCACTTTTGTGAGGTTTAAGTTAAAAGAAATGGAAATAGCTTTTAAAAATTCCTCTGCCGTGAAGTATACACGTATGAATCAATCACAGTAATGTCTGGAAGGCAAAATATCAAAGTTCTGCTTCAAACTCTACCACTGATTTATTCTGAGACCCACATTAAACCTCTTTTTCCAGATCTGTAAAATGGAGATAATATCTGCCCTGTTTTATAAAAGATATGGAAATTATGTTAGAAGAAAAAGTCTAGAGGTAAAAAAAAAAATTAAATATATTTACATATGTACTTTTTTTTATCCTGAGGTTGCAACATCTAAATGTATATTTTATTATTTCTAATAAACAGGACAAAAATGTACCTTTTTTGACATAGGAGATTGAGGGAGGTCAAAGGGCACCTTTCATTCTGGAAACACAACTTACTTGGTTAGGAAAGAACAAACACATACATACATATACACATAAGTAAATTAGAGTAGGTCACCCCAAGATACTTCTCATTAACCATTCATTTATTTAAACATAATGTTCAAACATTAAAATCTGACAATGTCTTTCATCATCTTTTAAACACAGGGAATCCTCTCTGTGTGTCTCAAGCATTAACACCAAAAAAAAGATCATACTGATTCTGACTCCCTTAGTAAAGGAACTTTAAGATCTACAGAATAATTTATTAGCTATTTTAGGATTTGCTTGAATTCCCTTTGTGGGGAAATTCCCACTCCAAGAGTTACATGGTTCAGTAGACACCTAGACATCATGGCAATGAGTGCAGGAAAAAAAAAAAAAAAAAAAAAAAAAAAAAAAAAAAAAAAAAAAAAAAAAAAAAAAAAAATAAAAAAAAAAAATAAA
>VZRH01006292.1:441860-505687 GCA_013397555.1 Urocynchramus pylzowi
AAAAAGAAAAAAAAAAAAAAAAAGACTAGAAAATTTCAGTAAAAACTGTTAAATTAAAACAGCCTGAAAACCAATGTGAGGCTCTTGCATAGTTCTGCAATCTTTCATACTTCTTTTCTGTTAAGCACCAGGGACTAAGGTCTCTTTTCGCCCCTCAACACAGAACCATCTTAAATCTACACACATTTTGTGGAACATGGATAGTTCCACAATCTATTTTGATATAACTAAAGCTCTCTGTGTGCTGGGGAAAGCATCAGCTACTTAACAGAGTCAACCTAATAAACTTAGTAACTCCAAGTATCAGATGACAGAAGCTGACAGACCAACTGAATTTGGTTGGTTGAATTTGGAATTTCCAAGTTTATTCAACACAGTTAAGTAGCAATACGGTGTGTCAGATATTTATTTCATTCTACATAAATAAATCTAACATAAATCCACTAAGAATATGTAGGTTCTGCTGTCCATTTTTAAATGGCTCTTACATAACAGAGAAGCAATAACCTCTGTGAGTAGCTATCTTAAAATATGAAAAAATATTAAAAATATGACTTTGTGTAAGTCACTCTAACCATGAGTTAAAGAAAAATTTCACACAGAATTCAGGTTGTGTATATATGGACATCCAGAAACTTGAAGGATATGCAATTGAAATCAAATTCAGCTGAAACAGAAATGTGAAGAAAATAATGCATTTTGATGATTTTTCGTTTTCGTGCAGTCTAATGAAGTACACATTTCAGTTGGAAGAACGGGTCAGAAGTCAGGTATTATGGCTCAGAATTCAGGTGCTGTGTCTTAACTGGGCCTTGTTTAAAATTGGTAGAATTCTTAGGCAGAGTCTGAATTCTTTGCCTCTTGGTGACAAAAATCTTCTGATGCCAGCTATCAGATGTCAGATGAAGTCAGACAAAGAGAAACATATTAATTTCTTCATTTGATCAGAACTGCCTAGTCCAACTACTATTGGACCATTCATACTATGGTTTACCCCTGCAAGTTTATCATGCTTCTGCAAGGCACACACTGAGGGCATAATTAGTGAATTTTCTTGTAATGGCCTTGGCTAGTCCTCACTGCTCTGCTGACTTCTTTATTGACACTCATATTATGTGGTTCTATATATTATGCTGATATAAGCATTTATGTTACAGAGGTAAAGAATACCTGGGATGTTTTCTGACTATAGAAGTAATTTTTTGCTCCTAATGAAGTAAATTCTTTTCAGCAAAGTGGTAAATCCCACAACCTTCTCCTTAAAGGCTGTCACTTTATTTCATGTATGTGGATGTCTAAAGAATAGAAATAAAAATAAAAATAAAATCAATGCCAAAGCATGGATGATATATTCAGATAATGAGTTACAGAAAGGCACTGAAAAACTACTGTGATGTAAATAATTTCAGAAGCTACTGAGAATCCTCTCAAAATGAACTTCAGACAAGCTATGTGAAAATTTCGAGAGCTTCATCAGTATGTAATTAGAATACTATGCTATGTCTGTTTATGGGAAACAACATAGCATTTGTATCAGAAATTAGTTATATAAAATACAGTTAATATATACTAACAGAAATTAGTTAATTAATATAGTCATATTCAAATATACATAATTAAGAATAACACTGCTAATTTGAAAACAGGGTTGCTAATAACAGTATAGACCAGCATATCTGGTAAACATTTCAGATTCAAAGCCAGCCTAGGATGACAATTTTTTAGAGTTTGTGGTGTTTATGTGAAGTAAATTTGAACTCCATATGACTTGAATGATGCCAAAGACAAACATTTACATTAATGCTAGAAGAGAAGGATCCTCTCTTGATTAAGAAAAAATAAAAAAATATTTAGCAGAAGGTATCAGGATCACAAGAGTCTAAGGCAAACAAGGAGTCATGAATACACTAAGCCACAAGGAAACAAGAAGGGGCAAAGGCTACAGATGTCATTTTGAGATGTTCAGACTGGAGAACAGAGAAAAACTGCTCTTGATGAGTAGTTTAGGCCTGGAATAGGTGTCCAGAAAAAAACGTGAAATCTCTGTCAGGGCCATTTTTTAAGATTTGGCTAGACAAAATCATAGCTAAAACTGTATTACTTGAACAACATTCTATTCTAATAAACTAATTATGTGCAGGTCATATTATGGTTCTTGAATCACAGAAGGTTAGATTCCAGTGGTCCTTTCCCACCAATATTTCTATGGTTAACATGCGAATAAAGGGGAAGTATTCAAAAAAGGCTTAGGTTAAAAAACAACCAAACAACCAACAACAATCCAAATCCAACAGAAAAACCCTTTCAGACCCACCTACTATTTTTAGCTTATTTTTAATGTCTATCTTTAGCTATTTTTAATGGCCTATTTTTAGTAAACATGACATAAAACAAATGCATGAGGATCCATCAATTCATATCTCTTCTACCCAGATCATACATTTGGATCATTTGGACTTCAATTCTCCTGCTCTTTTGGGGAGGTTTTTGTTTTGTTTTGTTTTGTTTTGTTTTGTTTTGTTTTGTTTTGTTTTGTTTTGTTTTGTTTGAGAAATCACCAGTGCATCTCCTAAGCAGATGACCTCCTGTGATCATCAGAAAGGATACAAAATAATAGGGAAACCTCTTCTTTCTGTTTCTTCTTAGAAAGAGATGTTAGAGTATTTACTTACTGACTGAAGTTGAAGTGATTTTTCAAAACATCTTGTTTCAAATAACGTATTTCCTTGCTTCAAAAGACTTTGGTTTAAGATTACTGTTTTATTCCATGGTTTCCAAGACTCTCTCATTATGTAGCCTATATCCATCACGAACAAAATGGTCAGCTTTATGTCAACATCAGTAATGTTTCACTTAACTGAGAAAAAGGAAAGTGGAAGCTTTGTGACTTTTTATTTTGTGATCTCAGTGATCTTTTATTCTGCACGTTTCATGTTTCTACTCAGGTTAGCACAGTTTCACCACTGCCTTAAATCAATCTTGAGCATGTCCTGCTACTGAAAATTGCAGATTCCCCTTCTGCCTGTATCCACACATTTTTACCATAGTTTTGTCAACTGTGGAAATCGTTTGGCTGCACATTAAACTGGAATTGCATATGCACCTGAAGAAAAAATTAGTATCTGATAAGAACAGTGACCTAACTCACAATATGACCACAAAATCTGTAATAACCACATGAAAGAAATGAGGACAAACTCTTGTGGGAAATCCATAGGAAGGGGTAGGGTCATCCCTTTCTGTAATTGCACCCTGTTACAGGCACATAAGGCCAACTATGAAACCACAGGTGTTTTCCACCTCCATTGCTTTATTTATATAGTCTCAAACACATATAATCATAGACCCACCATGGGCACTTTGCTAAAAAATGCAACCACCAGATCTTAGAGGGTACAAGCCCAAAACTTGAAAAAACACTGTATTAAATTTGGCTCTCCTTGGGAACAATTCCACCAGGACAACAATTCAATGGCCTGTCAGCACTGGCACACTCCCATCTATGCTTAAGCACACTCTTCAGAAATTCATCCATGCCAGAAGCCTTGCATTTTACAAACACATTTGCTGTCAGGAATGGCATGTCATTTACCTCAGATGGGTGGCTGGTACTACCACCCAAGTAGTGCAGCCTTGGACTCTTCCCTGTTCCTTGCTGTGACTACAGACTTCAATTTATGAAGCTTTTTGTAAAAAAACTGAGCAAGGGAAGACCACCATTAAAATTGAGATGCCATTCTAGTTTGATACAAAGTTACTGGTTCCAAATAGAGTGAGTGTACTCTCTGTAGTCTGCAAACCCTCTACCCAAAAATCTCCAGCCTCCTTCCATTCTGTGGCAATCTTTGCAATACCCAACCACATCAATAGGAATTCAGTTAAAACTGAAGTTCTAAAAGCTGCAGAACATTATTTTGGTTCCTAGTGAGACTTTTTTCTTGCTCAAAGGCAGTAGTACAAAACATTTTAAGAGACTTGACTGGTGGACATGGCACAAAAGAACTTTTCTTCATTTACATACAGAGTAGCTACCAGATAAAGACAAATCATATAAAAGCTGGTTAAGTCAAGGGAGTGAAAAGATAAAATTACTTAGGAGGAATACAAAAGGGGCATGGGAATGGAAGGCAACTGAAACATAAAAAAAATTCAAAGATTATTTTTCCCACTTGAGGTCTTTTCAAACATTCCCACGGACAAGTGACAAGGGTGAAGACCTTTAAATAAGTAACAGAGATTTAGAGAGTAGATTGTCATTAAAATGATGAATGAAGTTAAAGTTATTCTTAAGGAAGAGACATTTTATGCCTGAGGATTTCTAGACTTGGCTAATAACAGAACAATTTAGTGGCAGAAGAATAAGCTATTCAAGAAGGATATAAAATGAGCAAGAACAGATGTGGTCTTGCAGAAAACTAAATAGCCATTTCTTAACTTCTAGCAGTACAAAAATATCACCTTTCTACCCACAAAAAAATTTAAAAAAAGTTAATAAAAAAGAAAACCGGGTACAATTTCATTAAGCCATGAGATGTGGGGCTTTTTCTACATCTCATGAACATATCACTACTGGCCACTCTAAAATGCATAGCATGAGATCTGGCTTTGGCGTTTCCTCCAGGCAAAGAGGCTTGATTTCATTTCTTTAAACAAAGTAGCAGAACCAGCTCTTACTTAACAACATTTCTCTTTCAGTTCCTGCAAACATACAAAGACTCCACCAGAACCATAAAAGTTCTGACTTCATCTTCTAGCAGCAACACTCATATTCAAAACAGAAAAGAGAGATATTGTGCCTTGTTATTCTCCGAGCTTCTGAAAACACCTCTGAAATTGCACCATGAAGACTAACTCTAATATACAAATTATTCACCAAATAAAATTCTTATGTGTTCAAGGCATAGATACAGTAAAGAACAACACAAAGTAAGTGTTTTTCACTTCCATCTAGGCTGAGAACTTATATGGCAGAAAAATATTTCTTCTGTTTGTTTGCCTCAGTGAATTCTGATTTTTCCTCACCCCCATGTGATACAGCACAGAAGAGATTTTGGTATGTGCATGAAGACTGAATGCATTTACCTAGCTACCTTGGCCCATGGCTGTATGCTGTTTCTAATTTAATATTAAAAATCATCCAGATATAACAAGACTTACATCTTTTAGACAAAATTCCTGAGTCGCTACCTGAAAACTTATTTGCTGTTATTGTTATCTTGCTCATGACTAATAAACCTGGAATAATCCTGAGCAGCTGTCAGCCAACAGGTGCTGCTGAGTAACACTGGAATACCATGCCATGAACTGGAATCAGTTTTGTCTCCTTCATCATTACAATCAGGCAGGCAGAACGACTGCAGTATTTTTAATATTATTTTTAATATCCTGCAGAAACTTAGTTGGGAGATGAAAGCTCACTGTAAAATTAACAAAGCACATCTTACCATAATTACAATTATTACAGCTACACATTATATGAGATTTGTAGGGAAGCTACAGCAAAGGTCTTCCTCTGTTGCTGAATGCAACTGATAGGCATTGAGAAGAACACAGAATGCACAAAACATTCTTGAAAATGGTGTATTGAGTTTCATTAAGTCCTAGATCATACAATCCAAATCCAGCTACAAATGACTCATAACTCACCACCAAAATTATTTTTTAAGTTAACTCTTTTTGTGCTTCAAGGCTTTCTTTGAACTGCACTGACAGACACTGATAAATCAAAGCCCACGTAAATATTGATTCTGTATCTAACAAAGAGATTGTTCACAATATTTAATTTCTAATAATGCAAGACTAATGTAAATTTTTCTGAACTTCACTCTAAAATTGTTCTAATTATTATAATTCAATAAGAAATGTTGTAAACAAAAACTGGAACTCTAGCACTATTAATAAAAAGTACTTTCATAAAGGAAACTATCTTTGACTTCATGTGGAAGCTTAGAGTAGAACCCTATTATAGCAGCTGACACACGTAATTTCCACAATAGTGGAGAGAAAAAATTGATTTCTGAAAGTTAGGTAATCTCCTGAAACCAAAATCAGATGTAAACAACTCTTCATTTATTTAACTGCTGCTTTGATCTTGCAAATTAAACACATTAAAATAGCAATGGTTATATTCCTGACAATAAAATACTATGATTAATAGAAAGTTCTGAAGATTTTCAGAGAATGACCTGATTTGTAATGCTAATATGCAATGCATTATGTGGTCAGAGTTGTTAAGGGGTGTTACACAGCCTTGTTATATCTTCACTCTTCCCAGTTAGGCAGTCTCTCAAAGGTCTTCAACCTTGTTAGCAATCAGACTTTATTGTTCAGCTTGTCAGGCAAGCACTCTGGGGGGACCCAGAAACCAGTCAGTCAAGACAGCGCTATAAATATGCAAATCTAAACAAACCAACAACCCACACAATTTTCGCCCTTTTTTTTCCCCAAAGCTCTAGCATTATTTTGATGAAAGGCATAGTCCAAGGAGACTAGAAATCAACCTCTTCAACTGACACAATCTCCCTTCTCTCACTGGAGCTAAGAACCACATAATCAAATACATATTTCTCTTATAATTGTTTCAATATTCCAATAGGCCCAACATTACTTGTCAATTAGTGCAATTTTGCAAGTTCTGTGTGACACTTTCCATCACACACAGTTCTGCAGCTGAAAAAGTAACATCAAAGTGACTTACCCAAACAGTCAAAAAATCAAATTATATATATATATTATATGCATTTTTAAATGTCTCAGTTCTAGCATAATTTTAATAGATGAATATCCATTTTTCAAGTGCTCTGTGTATAAATCTAATTAAAATATCCTATCTTCAGAGTGAAGATCCTATGCAGAGTGAAAGAGAACAGCATTTTCAAATATTCATTCTTTGTTTTCTGCATAAATCAACTTTTCAAAACTAAATTTCCACAGAAGACAGACAGGTAGAGTTATCTGCACAAATATTATGTCTTTTTCAGTTAAGCTCTGTCAATAGGCAGAATTAAATTATGCCCCTCAAGAGATACCTCCTAAGTAGCTAATACAAGCAGGCTGAATCATACCACGGAGATGTCTAATTCTTGCCTAAGTTAGATGAGAAAAAAATACTACCATAATACTTATAGTAGAATTTCCTTCTGGAATTTAACAGTAATTGCACTAACAAGTCTCTCACTATTTATGTACAAGTGTATGGCTAATCCTAATAAAACCACAGTGGGTAAAACTGCAACACACACTAAGTCTATATTCAATGCTGCTTGAATATTTATTGGAAACATCAAATTACTTCAAGAAGTCTAAGAACTTAAAAAAAACTAGTGAAGTGTGATTCACTTTGAAAAAAAATCTGAGATTTCATATCCTGGACCACAATATCCTAAAATCAGAGCAGGCAGGTCACCAGAAAGGGGCTCTACTGACTGGTGGCTTAAATATTTTCATGTACGTTGCAGCTCTCCCAGGAACAGGGATCAGATGATTATCTCTGTCCCTGCCTCTTCCTCCTGTTCTGAGAGCCCTACTTCATCTTCATCCCCCACTATGTGAACTGATTTTGCCTTGGATTTCTTCTTCTGTGTAGCATGTGTTGTCCCCCTGGTTCAGCTGCAGTTTGAGTGGCCACAGTGCCTGTTGATCTGCTTTCCTCCTCTTCACCTGAAGGTGCTCTCCAGTGATGAGCGGTGTCTGATAAACAGTAGCCAGGACCCAGCACACTGCATAACTTTGCTCCTCTTTGAAACTGCCAAAGCAATTTTCTTTCAAATAATCTGCCACTTTATCAAGGTCCTGTAGATGTTCAGGGGTAAGCCTCCAAACTACTGGAGCAGAATAATCCTTCAATAGCATCGCCCTTTCCATAACATTCATGACTGGCCCTTCTTGGGAAAGATCTCTGATAGACCCTCCTAAAAATCTCTTTTGCAATTCTAAACATGGTGTAGATCACACTGAGGAGACCTGGCAGACCTAGCAACAAGAACATACTTTCCTTAACATCCAAGGGAAATTCNGTCCTGTTCTGAGAGTCCTACTTCATCTTCATCCCCCACTATGTGAACTGATTTTGCCTTGGATTTCTTCTTCTGTGTAGCATGTGTTGTCCCCCTGGTTCAGCTGCAGTTTGAGTGGCCACAGTGCCTGTTGATCTGCTTTCCTCCTCTTCACCTGAAGGTGCTCTCCAGTGATGAGCGGTGTCTGATAAACAGTAGCCAGGACCCAGCACACTGCATAACTTTGCTCCTCTTTGAAACTGCCAAAGCAATTTTCTTTCAAATAATCTGCCACTTTATCAAGGTCCTGTAGATGTTCAGGGGTAAGCCTCCAAACTACTGGAGCAGAATAATCCTTCAATAGCATCGCCCTTTCCATAACATTCATGACTGGCCCTTCTTGGGAAAGATCTCTGATAGACCCTCCTAAAAATCTCTTTTGCAATTCTAAACATGGTGTAGATCACACTGAGGAGACCTGGCAGACCTAGCAACAAGAACATACTTTCCTTAACATCCAAGGGAAATTCAAAATCCTTGAGAGTTGTAATGGGCCTGAAAGAGGAAAATGGTGTGAAAGCCTGAGGAAAATGATCCTCTCCTGTTCCCCCTCAGACTGGGTATGATTATTAATGTAACACCTGAGGTAAGCATAGGACAGCAACACCGAATACACATCCCAAATTATCCTCACTGCCCTTGATGATACCATACCATAAACTGATATCCCACAGTACAGTAAAATTCTTGATCCCTCTCTCCAAAAAAAGAGCACTGTGATGGCCACATAGTGCATATACAGAAATATATACAGGGTTATGTGCCACACCCACATGAACAGACCAACCAAGATAGTGACCAGTGGCTTCGTACCTACTTCAAAAAATGGTTAATTCAAATTTGTTTCCAACATGTTCTGGGTATATCTGTTGTTATCTCAACCCTTCAAGCCCTACAATGGGCACCAAATAAGACTGTCATAGCTCAGGAATGGTATTGGCCAACTTAGTGCTCTCACATTGCCACTCACTTCCCGTTCCTCCTCTCAGCTAGAGAGAACTGGAGGCACAAAAGGCAAAGATTACAGGTTAAGAAAAATTTACTGGCAAAAGCAATGAGACAAGAAAGCAAATGACAGCAGCGACAATACAATGTCAGACAATGACAGAGTGTACAAGAAAAGAAATGAGTCATGTGAGGAACAAAAACACCAAAAAAATACCAATAATAAACACTACCAGATGCCTTCCCCCACCACGTTTTCTCAACCAGCAGGAAACCCTTCTCCCTGGAAAAGTCCCTTTCTCCTGCCCCCTGCAATGACTTGGGTGTTACAGAATAACCTCTGGTGTCTAGCCATATCCCCTCCTATTGCCACAAAAAAAATTAACCTCCCCTGTCCTCCCGGCCAGAACCAAGGGATGCTTGGCTGTTACACTTGCAACTTGTCTACTAGGCCTCCCTGAACTTCACAAGGTTCTTATCAGTCCATTTCCCCAGCATCTTGAGGTCAGCCTGTCCCTCTAAATGGTTGCACAACCATCTGTATCATCCACTCTGTCCAATCTTGTAACTTGCTGAGGGTGATCTCTACCCCATCATCCATGTCATTAGCAAACAGTTCACAGTATTGGCTCCAATACTGATCCTTCACTAGCAACCTGCCTACAGCTGTCCTTTGAGCCCAGCAGTTCAATCTGTTTTCAGTCTGCCTCACTGCCACTTAGACAGCCTGTATTTCATCTGCTTATAAAAGACATTAGGGAAGACATTGAAGAAAGTCTTGTTTAAATTAAGACAAACAATATCAACTGCTGTCCCCACATCCACTGAAGCAGATATCCTATTGTAGGTGGCTGTCAGATTGGTTAAGCATTTCTCCATCACAAATCCATGCTGACCACTCCCAACTACTCTCTTGTCCTTTATATGTTTGGAAATGGCTTCCAGCCTGAGAAATGGTTTTAGCCTCAATTTCCCAGGGATTCATATGAGACTCAACAGGCTGTAGTTTCCTAGATCCTCCTTCTCATGCCTCCTGAAGACAGAAATGGCAACCAGGTGTGTGGAGTATCTAATTTTTATGGGGAGGGGAAGCGTAGCACTTGATCAAAATACATGGCCCTGACTAGATATGCAGTCTAAAAAAGAGCTCAAATCTAGCACAGTAATAGGAGTAATAAACTGACAGTACATGAGATCACTTCTGCAGAAGCTTTCAAGAAAATTGACCAGCTTGTCTTCCATCTTAAAAATCACTCATCGTAAGTAACCAAAGTGATGCTGATCACTAAGTTGACCAGTGCCTGAGCATCTCCACTTACTTGGGGTCACTGCAGCAGCAGACTCTAATTAGCCCTCCATAGCAGATGATATGCCAGTAACACACTACAAATATTTCAGGTGACCCAGATGCTCCTCACACAACCCAAGAAATAAGAAAAGTATGCAATCATATTCAGCTTTACTTTTAATCTTCAGCCATCTTGTATATCCTTGCCTGACATGTACCTTTCAGACAGAAGTTTGGATTCCTGACAAAAGTTTCTAGAAAATGTGTTTTAAGCAGCTTCAGAATTTTCCATGAGGCCTGACAACTTCATCACTGTCTGCAAAAAGGTGAATAAAACCCACACAGTGTAATACATTACACTTAAATTCCATCATCCTATCCTCTCGATGACAAAAAAAATCAACTAATTATCACAGCCAATTTCACTGCCAATCTTAACTGCTTGTTAAAGGAAAAGAAGGAACTTATTAGATAGTGCTGAAGTAATAGCTTTGTGGATAAGTGATATTCAAAGGCATATCTACACAGATTTGTATTGTAAACTGATCACATTACACTGAGCTCTGTAACAGACATGTAAAACTTCTGGTTTTTACATGTTAGATATTCAAAGCAGACCCCAGTCTCTAGGAATTGTCCTACTTCTTAATTTACAGGAAAGGCAAAAATATAATGTCATGCCCTTTACTTCGTGCTTTCATTGCAGCAAATGAGAAGTAAACAATAGATATTAATGGTGATTCTACAGATTCCACAATTATTTCCACAGTTAGCTGTACCAAGGTACCTGTGAGTTTGTGCCTGTCAGATTTTCAGGAAAGAGCTTAGAGAGCATGCTGCTTTTTCAAAATGCCAGTTTCTTCCACTGCAGACACATATATGCCCTAGAAAGACTAATATCTATCCTTTCAGTCATCTATTTGTGATAGTTGTCAAGGATTGCCACTCTCAACATACTACATGCTATTTATGAATCCCAGAATGCAAATGCCATAAGAAAAAATTTTAATTTATAATGCTGAGGCAATTATAAATCCTCAGGAATTACAAAAAAGGTTTTCATATATATATATATTTCTTTCTTTCTTTTTTTTTCAGAAATCTGCCTTGTTAGTAATTAGCTGCTAATCTCATAACTTCTCACATGTAAAACAATAAAAGAAGAAAAAAATTTTTTTTAACCAAGGAGAAATTATTAGATGTATTTTAGCTCTCCTCTTATCACCCTAAATTTATCTTCATGAGAAACAGTCAATGCCAGGGCATCGTTACCCTAACCTAACCATCTTGATAGTATAGTGTTAGATATTTCACACAGTACCTCCTACATTACAAACACATTTGGTAACTTCTGTTAGACAGTCAAGAAACACAGTTCATCCCCACAAAAGGGCATCAGTACTTGTAATAATTCTTGTTTGATTCTGATAGCCACTGTCACTTATTTCAGTGACAATAAAAGGTATGTATACTATGCATACATTCAATCTTCCCTACTATTAGATTACTGGGCAATGATACTTTTTCAACACATTGTAAGCATACAACTTTTAAGATGAAGAAGAAACCATAAATAAAACTTTAATATCTATAAAGAAGACCAGAGTGTTAGGTTGTTGAGAGGAGTAGAGCAATTATTTGCTTTGTTTTGTTTTCAGTCAAGATATGTCCTCTGACATCAAGACAGCCAGAAATTTCTTTTGCACCAAGAGACAAGAAGTCAGGATAAGTCTAACTACATGTTATCCCATTCAATAATTGAACTAATTATCTAAACCAATATAGCACTTTTTGCCATGATTTTTCTAGACTTCTCCTGAAGGAAAAAAAACCAGTACTTCTATAATGAAAGATATTTACATCAAATCCACAGATAGAGTGGATTTTTCATGTAGATATGATTAAGATTATGTTTAGAGGCTTGCAGCATTTGGGAGAAGTGGCTAAAAATTTTATTTCTTAAGGTGGCCAAGATTCTCAGTTTTAGAGAGAGGCTTACATTCATTACATGTGTTTTTAAAACATCAGAAAAAAATCTTAAGTGAATAGTATTCACCCAAGAATTTATTAAAAAAAAATCTCTCATGTTATACTAAAAGAAGTCAATCATGAGACGGTTGTGACTCAATTTCCAAACTGATCTGGCAGCACCATGGGAATCTGAGCCACTATAAATGCATGGAAGAAAGAAAGGGAAAAAATGATTCAAAAGCAATAGGGAGCAAACAGCATCAATTGCACTTGTAGTTATTCATGCTAACAGAAAACACAATTCTGGATGATAGGCAGCATCTTTTAAAACAGCTGTGATTTTTGAATTATTAAATTCTGATAAACCATTAATTTTATTATTTATTATTTAATAATAATTAAATTTATATAAAATGTTTTCTATATTAAAATAAATTATTTTATTTCTTTATTATTTATTATTTTACTTATTTTATTATTGAAAAACTGAGGAACTCACCTCCTTGTTTACATAAGGATTGCAACTTTGACTGAGTCAAAGTGCTGAACTTTGACTCCTTTGAGATCAATTTCCCACTAACTTCAGAGATGCCAGGACTTTTTCCCATTTGTCTGCCTTTCATAATATACATGCTATGTTAAATAATATCTCCTGAAATAATTCTGAGAGTAAATCAGGGGCCTGGTGTTGCCCTGCTGAGAGGAAGAGAAATCTGAGTATTTTAGGAAATGTTGGATTATTTTAAATAAAAGTGCCCTTGTTCACATGGCCTCAGAGTTCAGCTAACCAGCAGGAAATGATGAACCCTTCTCAATTCAATTAAGTTATTCCTGAAAGGTCTATTACCACTCTGTAGCATTTCCATCAGGCCTCTTCCTCAGACTGGTACCAAAAGGGAGCTCCTCTTCCAAATTTAAAAGAAGCAGCAGGACACATTGACAATTCCCAGACTCACCAGCTTCTTCCCATCAGTGTCCCAAAACATACAAAAATATCAACTCTATCAAAATATTCCCACAGGATGTTAAAATGAAAGGCATCCAAAAGGGTCCATAGCAGGTCATTATAAAGTCTAGAAGGGCTGTATTGCCATGTGTGGCAATTAGGCATTCAGTCACTTTTTTCTGAACAAACAGGTTTTGATGTAGCTAGTGACTATGGGGAAGATATATTCCACAGCTCACAGCACTACAGGAAAAAACCAGGTCCTGCAGTTAGACTAGGATTGCATTTTAAGTTCACAGCTGGTAGCTGAATACCCTAATTCATCAGCACTGTTCCTAGTTAAAAGACATATTCAGAGAAGCAGTATGCTTACCTAGCTGGAATCGAGGAATGCTGGTGCAAAGATGACACCTACCAGGAAGTATAGCAGGCCAAAAATATATCTTACAATATACTCTCACAGTGGCATCCTGTGAGAGCTAAGGATACAGACAGATACCACAGAGCAGCACCCCAGAGCTTCAGAGATCTTCATATTCTCACACAATATCCACTATCTGTTACTTCAAATAAGCAACAAATTTACGGCGGTGTTTCAATCCAAAGATCCCTTAAAACTCTCCCTATCTGGTCTGTGTCTGCTGTGTGATACACCTCCTGTAGTTATCTTCTTCACCTTGAACTTTATATAGCCTTTTCCCAGTGGCATTTAAAAGTTTAGAAACATTCTGATGTTCTAATTATTCTGCAGCTAGAGAAATTACACAGATTTATCAACAGTCACTTCCTTGAGACCTTGGTCTGCATTTCACCTGATTTTTTTAACAGATTGAAATCAAAGTAATCAAAACCAAAAAATAAATAATACAGGTAAAGTTCAACATGACAACAGAAGGTATGGTAGGATTTCCAAGAAGGAAAGTATTTTCCAACTAGAAGGGTGGAAGAATGAAGAAAAAGCAAGCTGTTGGTCTGAAAATTATGAATGGCATTGAGGCGCAGAAATCTACTTCACGGTACTGCAGAAGAATTTAAGAGCCCTCTGTTAGCACAGGCACCTTAGATGTATGTGCTAGAAAATCTTGTTAATTGAGTTGTCCACTCATTGATTTAGATCTTAATGGGACTGGAACAGATTTAGGGAAGAGCTTAAGGTTTAGAAAGACTGCTTTGAGAATAAAACACAGTAAATTGAGACAGACCCTTGAAACAGCACAGTTTTTCCCAAGGAAATGGCTAGTGTAGAAATATCACAGCAGAAGCTTAGTCACCCAGCTCCTGGAAAGGTAATTTATCAGTCCATCTCCTGAGGTAAGCATGGGTTCCTTGAAGGCTCAGTGGTTACAGCAGGTTTACACAGCACATTTGCAGACACCAACACACACCTCATCCCCAGGTGTCAATTCACAATGTGAATCTCACCTTCTATTTTAGTACAATACTACAATAAAAAAAGCAATTAACAAGCAAAAAACCAAAACCTCAAAATAGAGTATCTATTTACCAAACATACAGTTTCCATTCACCTCAGATATAAACCACTCTTAGACCTTTAATGTGGTCTCTGTGTCTCTTGGAAATTACCTCCTAAAGTCAGAAACCTAGCAGCATGCAAATATCACTGAACAGATATCTAACACTGAACAGACTTGTGAGCTAAAGATGAATTTGAGTTCCCTAACTTCAGTTGCCTCTTTAGAGGAAGGCTTCTTCAGAAACACAGTGTCTCAAAATGCTATTTATTATCATACAGAATCATAAACATTTGTCATCTGTGATAGACCAAAGCAACACACTTCTGAGTCCTATTGCTTCTGAGTCCACATGCAAATGATACAGCACTTGAGTCCTTGAACACTGAGAAGAGTGAACACAGAAAGAAGGTGTGCTTGAACATCAAAAGGATTCTCCCACTATGTATATCCAATGTATGTTCAGGAATGCGTGAGACTACATAATGATGTTTCTCCGCTGACCTCCTACAGTATGAATTTCCAACTTTATTTTTCATATCATTTTTAGGTTTTAGTGTTGCTTGATAATAAGAGTTACACCAGAAGATTACTTTGCAAGTGACATATCTACAACTACAAATTCATTTACTAATAGCATACAAAGAAATTATAGGGAAGCTATATTAGTTTCAGTAATGAAAAGGGAAATATGAAATTATAAGGGAGGTAACAGGTACACAGGCTCAGAACGCCTGTGAACAAGAATATTGACTATGTGCAAATGTACTTAAATGAAAAAAAAAAAAAAAAGGCATTATCTGCTCACTACTCCCAACGTCTTTCAAAGATAACTCTCGAGAAAGGACTTGGTCCTGACCGTGAAACTAAAGAACCTGCAGAGCCTTCAAGGCCTTTCACCTAATAGAAATATTGTAACTTTTGGTGGGTCTATATTTTACATCTGATTTCTACAGACAAGAATCTAAAAAGGTAAATTTTTTTTTAACCAAATCTGCACAAGCAATTGACCTATTTACATTCATAGGGATACATTTTGTATTCATGGTCATACACATGTAACAGATATAAATCAAAAAAGGATGAAATAGGTTATGAATAAATGGGGTTGGTGAGGGAGGAATGAGCAGTGAGATACTTACAGGTAGTGTTCTGTGATATACTTCAAAAGAATGAAATGTGATATTCTGTCTTTGAATGCCTAATAAAAACAGGTATTTGAGACCTGCCAAGTAATTAATTTGTAGAATATGCTACACAGATGAGGCAGTGAGACAGTTTCTCAACAACAGTGAAATATTAATACTTTTACATTTAAAATTCTGTCGTGCTTCAAACTCTACTAAAGCGAGTCCCAAAGTTCAGGAAAGCAATTTATGCTCTGTAACAGTAACACAGGCACCTCCAGCTAGCCCTGCAGAAAACTAGAACGCAACAGAAAACTCATCTAAAACATGACTGGCTGCAGCCAGCAACTAGTTCTTGTGATTAAACTACAGTGTAATTTGGAAAAGGAATCCAATAGCTTGAGGTTAAAACATCATGCCCGCACCTCAAGTCTGCTTCATTTTAATTGACATGAAATATAAAAACCTGTTCAGGTCTTTACTCACAGAGCTGCTTTAATGCTTACATCCCAAGGGCTGGAGGAAGGCTCTCATGTCAGAATAGGTTCTCTTTGGACAAACAGTATAAAATAAAAAGTTACAAGAAATAAACCCATGTTCAGTTTATGAAGCAGCCCTTTCTGCTGAACGAATAAGCAAGGAGAGAGCACTGCTGAAAATGATTCTTCACTGATCTAACAGGTAAATGCAAAAGCAAATTGTAAGACCTAAGCCCCACCATTCTACAGAATGAGAGGAAAATCCCATAGACAAGAAAGAAATGTAGACATTACGTCAGATTACAAAGAAGATGAAATTAAAATACATGTTTATGTTTACAGATGTCTAGCAGACAGAAAAGCATCTAGCATATTTTCCTTTTGCAGCTGATTTATGAAGAGGCTTTCCCTTTCCTTTCTGTAAGAATTGTAGAAACTATGGAGCCAAAATCAATTCAGAGCTACCTGAAATTCCATTTTGTATATTTTTGTGTACTATGAACATGAATCAACAAACTGAAGAATGAATGGTCCTATTCCCCCTTAAACCACAGTTGTCTCCCAGTAGAGTTGAAAGAGATTTTCTTAATATTGCTTTATTTCAACATTTGAATCCCTAATTTGGAGACCTAGCTCTTCATTTTCTTTCAAGAGGAGAACATTATGACCTTGTAAGAATCAGACTTATGTTGTCAATCAAATATGTATTTGACCATTTATTCTGTAATGAGTCTCCAAATGTGATTCTTAGCTCCAGTAATTATGAATCTAGAATTCAGTCACAGCATTATTTACTGAATTCAAAATTACTTTCAGTATTCAGAAGTTCTTTGATTTGCACTAGCACTGATCTGTTGAATAGGAAGACAAGTTTTATTATATAAGATCAGACTTGTACTAATCTAATATTAACTAAACAAACATGATTAAAGAAAATTCTCTATATTTTTCAGCAGCATATAGAACCTACAAAATCAATAACAACTCAAAAAAGTGTATTAAATTTAAGAAGGGAATTATGTTTAAGCAAAAAAAAAATCATTATATCTTGCTAGAGGACAATTATTTCATTTAAAGAGAAATAGTTATTGAAAATAAGAGCTTCAAAAGAGCTCAAATTAAGAACAAGGTAAAGCTTTTTCAAAGGCAAAATATGCCTTTGAAAGGCATATTTTTCCTCACAGTGAGGGACAGAGAAACCTTCAGAAACATGGAGTTTCTTGCTCCCCTGCCATAGTTTATTGTGCTCCCAATCAAACTGAAAATTCACAACATGTCCCAGTACCAAATGCTCTGGATTAGAATATGAACAGTACAGAAAACTAACAAAATTATTTTCTTTTCAGAAAGCACATAACACAAATTTAGGATTTCATGCTCAGATTGGATGACATTACATACCCAGGGAAAAAAAATAAAAAGCAGGATGTTCTTCTTTGATTACAAATAGTCACCAGGAAGGCAAAATGGACACAACAATTGAACAAAGGACAAATATAGACAGAGTTTCTGAGGTTCAGAGGCACATAATCCTAATCACTTCTGCTTTTATCTCAGGCTAACCTATTTTATTGATACAAGGATTTGTTCACATTGCTTACTTCCTTACTTAGTTAGTAACTTGATAATTGAAATATACTATGTATTTTGAATTCAGAGAAGCAATGTGTGATTCCATCCACAGCTTTCAGGTTCCAGTTCTCTTTAGAGCCAGTGGACAAAACCAGTCCCTGATTCAGTATCTGTTCAAAAAAGCCTGCAGTATGCAGTCTGGAGAGGAGCCTGGTGGATATTTCAGTCATAGCAATTACCCATCCCTTAAGAATTTATTCCTGTTGACTAAGGAACTTGGTTATCTCTCCTATTCTTCAATACTTTTTTTTTTTTTTTTTTGCCTTCTAACAACAGAATTTGAATTCTCATCCACAGAACTTTAACTCTCAATATATTGCCAAATCTACTTGGAAAACATGAGCAAAAGGCACCAAAAAAACCCCAAAAAAAAAAAGAAAAGAAGGGAAAAAAAGAAACAAACAACACCCACAAGTCTTTTTTTAAAAAAATCATTTAACAAAAATGCTCTGAGATCAGGTCAGTGTAATGGATGATCACAATGAGCGTCATAAAACCTATTTCCAAAGCTCCTTTAAATCTGCAACAGCCTTTGGATCAGACCTAGTTAGCAGCAATTAATTGCCAGAGCTGTCAGTTTAAAATCTTCCACTAATATTATATTCATGTTAATTAAAAAAAAATAAAATCCGCCCAAATATTTTAAGAGTGAATTTCTCTTTCACATTTGCATCCTTGGAGCCCTAGAAACATCCTCTAGAGCCCTGAAAACAGAAAAGTTGTGGTCTTGTAGGTGTATGAAAACTCAGTTTAACATCCTTAGAGATAACTGGGGATGCAAGGAAAATGTGGGGCTTTTTTAAACAGGAAGACTGAAGTGACTGCCTAAAGCAAAGCACGTGTGCAATAACCAGAAAGGGACACTGCAGATGGCCGTGACACTGTTTACGTGAAATCTGATTACTTCCCTCATCTTTGGCACAGCGTATAAAGAAGCTTATTTTTCCCCTACATGTGTAATGCCTTTACCAGATACATTGAAGAGCTCAACAAACATATGCTTCCTATGCTTCACCTAACACAACCCACTGTCCCTTGGGATAAGGTCCTGCCAGGAAACAAAAAGTCAAGAAACATTCAAATGGAGGAACTCATCCAAAATACAGGTGGTAATGGTGTAACAATGCTCCTTCAGTCTGCAGGCTTCAGAAAGAAACCACAGAAGCATTCAGCACAGCATGAGGGTTATTATGACAACATCAGCTGGAACAGCATTTCTAGGCAAACATTTGCTATGACTAAAATTAAATTTGTTTCCTTAATTTTTCCAAAGTAATTCATTATGATACAGAGTAGTAAAAGTAACTACTCTGTTACTGTTCTTTGTTACCATTTTCTGGAAGATGGTGTATGTCAGTATGTAGTTATTTTAATTAAAACAAAAAAAATCAAAAGAGAAAATAAAAAGTACAGTCATATTAGTCGCTTTAAATAACTATTTTATAAATTATAATATGTTCAAGTAGATTCGTAATAACTACTAGAGCTCATAATTGCATGTAAGGCTTACCCTTTGTTCAAGAAAATTATGAAGTATTATCTGGAAGGTTGCTTCTCATTTTTGTTACTTTTGTTTCTTGTTGATATTCTAAGGTTTGTACCAGAAAATGGAAAAACTGTCTTGGTCTAAAGAATCAACATACAGAAAATCAAAAGACATAGAAAGTAATTAAAAAGTTGAAGAAGAAGACTTTTTGTTAAAGTCTACAGCTCAGAGAAAAGTTGAGCTCTGGGAAGAAACACCACCACATAATCTGCAGGATAGAAAGTGTAAATACTCAAATGAGCATTCCCCTTTTTGAACCACAGGAGCAGGAATGATTTGCTTATTCCAGTGACAGAGAGTACTACTCCTGAACATATACACTAGCTTAAAACTCAGGGTTGAAATTTTACTAGAGCACCTTGCCTTTGACCAGATTTGCTGCAGGCAGGCTCTGAATCCTGAGTTGCGACATCCATTATTCTGCAGTGAAGCAGAACAGCAGCATAAGGGCAGTTTCTCCCATATTGCACACCCTGGACATCATTAAAAGACACTAACAATAAAAAGGGAAGTAAAATAAGAAAGCTTTCTCTTGTGTCACTACTTCTTTCATGGCTGCAACAGAACATGCACCAGAAGAGAACACATGGCTATTCATGGCTACTAACAGAGTAAAACAAAACACTTATGTCTTTTGCCACCCACCAGAGAACCCAGATGTTTTCTGTCAAGCTAGCTGGATAACAGCCTTCTAATGTAACTTTCTCTTACAAGAAGAAAGTTAATGTCTCCTTTGAAAAAGTTCGCCTCTCCTGGGACCTCTGATTTTAGAGGCATCTTCTTAGTAATTGTTTTGGTACTCATAGCCCCTGGTAATCTGCAGATTTATTACTTCCTTTCACCTTAGAGGAAGATTCTTCAGGATGATCCTTCAGAACACGATGCAGATTTCTTTTCATGCTGTGCAAGAAGCAAAAGAACCTCACTTGCCTCCACATCGACTTCATCCGCTTCTAATTACATGGAAAGGTGCTCTTGAGTATACGCTGGTGGCCAAAATTTTAAGAACACGCAAATGAATTCACCTGGGAAAGTCAGAAGCTTTCACAACTTCAAATTTAATGTAAATCTGGCATGAAAATGGAAAGTCTTTTTTCATCTTATAGCATTACAGAACTCATCTCAGACATTCATGGTAGCAGACATTTCATGTCTACTACGTCATGTTATGTCTCTATGTATTAGAGACAGGAGATTCAAGACAATAAAATGTCAAGATGGAAGGTGAACACCAGGACCCCATTCTAGATGAATCTGTAACTTGTTTCCTCACTTTGTTGCTTGGATAGACCATTCGAACCAAGATGTTAGAATTACTTACATCATTCTCACTAATTTTCCTGAAGTTTTTTGAGAGCCCGAACCCTCTGCAGTTGTATGTTCTACATTATCAGCAACTCCTGGAATCTTTCTAAATGCATAATCAGTACAGATAAACAACAGGGCACTCCACCAGTATGTATTAAAGAAAAAGAAAAAAAAAAAAAAAACCAACTCACCAAATCAAAGTTCAACCATCTACCTAGCACCACCACCATATTCACTATCAAGATATGCACTCAAAACATAATCCTGATCATATCTCAAATGCATACAGAGTTGAACCATGAATTTGGGGACAGAAAAATCTTCATCAGGTCCTCAGGCAGATGAAAGTATGAATCTATAACTCATAAAATGACAATGGATAGTTTCACAGAATTACATCTTAAGCTATGAATCGCTGGCTATGATTTAAAAACCCTCGCAATGGATATGGAATAGAAACAGAGGAGTAAATACTTGCCATGACTAGGTCACTAAGTGATATGCTTCATATTGAAGAAAAATGATGAACCAAAGAAATTATGTAGCTTAGCTCTATAGAATAACTTGATGACTCCACAGAACAATTCAAAGACCACAGGTCAAAGACGGTGCTCACACTGTTGCAGCATCATCATTCAAAGACCCAGGGGGAGATTCTGCCCTACAGAAGCAGTGTGTAATCAGTCCAGTCAGGGACTGTTATGACTTTACATAATAATTCTGTTTTTTGTATTCTGACCTATTATTTACTCTGTGCACAAAATCTTGCCCTTGCCACAGAATTTCAAATTGCAGTCTTACACATTTCACATCTATGGCTCTGTTCTTAACATATTGAGGTGGTTTTTATGTTCTGTACTGCAGGGATTGCAGACAGCTGAGTATCCAGTAGAGAACTGACTCTGAACACCTATTTTGAGACAATAATTCTGTCAGACATTAAAATAACAAGCTCTATGACATTTAGTCCCTTTTGAAGCCAACCTTGAGCATTAACAAAAATATGCTCCAAACTAGGAGATGTCACTATGAAAGAAATAAACCCAAAGATTTTTCCAGATGAAGAAAGGACACAGGAATAGTCTTGCTTCTAGGACTGCATATGACTATTAATGAGTTTTCAGTGTGCATATGTAGTCCTCAGAGAACCTTTCATAAGCTGTTCCCCAGCTGGGGGATGCTTGACAGTGCAGCTCCACAGGGAGCCTCTATAAATACTCCAAGGCCAAAAGAAACTGTGAGGATGAATAGCTTGCCCTTCATATAATTTACATGCTCAAAGTCACAAAACACTTTGCATATATCAGTTAAGGCTCATGGCCTTAACTTAAGATTTCCTATGCAATAAGGGAACAGCATCTCTTTTCCTGAATTTGAATCAAGGAAAATAAAAACAAAGTGTAAGGTAATTTATGGTATGCCTGCATGCACACAGCCACTGAGGACTACCAGAGCTAGCCCTGCTTAAACTGCCTCAGTTATCAGTAGTGCTGCAGTTGTACTGAGTTGTCTCATAATCTGGAAACACTGCTGCCAACACCTGAGCTGGGTTTTTTCCTCTATACTAAACAGCTGTTAAGTTGTTTCAACAACACAGAACTATACCAAGCCCGTAACAGCTAATGAAAACATCCCTGTGTTCCTCAGAGGCTTTGGCTGAAATTCACTGCTGAAAAGTAAATAAAACACTAACTTACTGTCCCTAGAACTTGCCAACAAATAGAGACAATAGATTTAGATTATAAATAACTACTAGAAGCATCAGAATCAATCAAAGTATAAGAAAACAGAAAATGTAGGGATTGGGAAAGACAAAAGGTTAATCCTACAAAGGCTGAGAGAATCACCATCAGGGATTTCTGAAACCTGTTTTTCGTAAGGTTCCTGTCACAAATGAAAGGAAAATTTATCTGGGTAACAGTACTGCCTTACATTTTTCATAAGTGTAAGCCAGGAAACATTAATACATAATTAATGGCACATTTTTATTTATTTATGCAGCCATGAACCTAAGAGAAACATGTAGAATCTATGATTGATTCTTAGGGATAAGCTTTTGGAAGGCACCTAAATATCCCAAGAGACTGAAGTCTTACAGCAGAAATTTGATAGCTATTGCTTCTGGTCCTGGCACCATGCACAATGGGTCTGTATCTCATTCACATGCTTAGTACTACTGTGACCTTAAATGAACATTTAGAAAACTTCTGGAAATCAACTAGACCAAAATAAACTACTAAAAGCTACATAGCAGGCATGTAGACTACACAATCATGCTTAAACATAGCATAGCTTATCTATGTCTAAAGATGGACCTTTAATTACCTGAAATGTTTCCTGTATAGACAAGATCTTATTTCAAATAAGATAATGCATTATGAGAATCGCAAAATGATAAAAAAAAATAAAATAAAACAATGGGCATCGGAATTGATTTTTAAAAGGCAGGGAACTGCCAGCTGTAAGCTACATTTAAGATTTGAGTTTAGTGTAAAACCAGAATAGATGAGTATAAGCCTGTTTTATTGCTTATAGAAACATATTTGTGTGCAATTGGACACTGTGTAGAACTCGATCTTGAGAAAAAAGCAATTGCAGATATGGAAAAGTAGAAAAAATAAATTTAATGCAACTGTTTTATGGGACTTAGAGAGAACAAATTCCACTACAGAATGTCAGTTTTATCCTTTAATGTCTTTTTTAAATGAGTAATTAAATATTACTAAATCAAAGAATGCTGCATGACAGGACCTTAAATCAAATTTGCTAGACAAAAAGAGGTACCAGTGGACAGTAAAAGCACTCATAGGACAAACATTTGTCAGCATTCCTCAGTTTACCTGGAACCAGAAATGCTTACTTCTTTCTTATGGATATTTTTGTTTCTGGGGCTCAATAAGAGGAAGAAGCCTATACACTGGAAGGAACATGGCGAGACACTAACTCAGGTACAGCTTGGAGTTATTTCAGTGCTGTCTTCAATCAGACACATTTAACTAATATCTACTAACAGTATTAATAAGAAAGAACTGTCGTTTGCAGTGAAACTGCAAACCAAATGAATTACTGATGCAGCATGACTGATATCAGCCTAGTTCTATCAGAATTACTGCACAGCCACAGCTAGTTTTTTACTTCTGTAGTTTATCAGCAGTCTACAGGAATTGGCTTTAAATCCAAAGAACACTTAATGCTTGCTTCAGTTCCACTGAAGGCAATGAAATTAAGCCTATGTCTAAAGTAAAGTGTACACTAGGATACAGTGATAAAAAGTGACCTAAATCACTTTACTGCTGTAATTGGATCAGTATCTGAAAAGTCTTCAACTAATGTCAAGCTATGATTATAGCTTTTTTTCCTCAAATCCTAGCAAGTCATTTCTTTATATACTCAACAAGAGCAGCTGAAGGCTTCCAGCCCAGGAAAGCCTTTGTTTAAGGTGGTCTGGGTAAAATAAAACGGGAGTCACCACTGCATTTTGGAATGAGACAGCTCCTGAAAGTGCACACTGAGGTGACTCTGGACTACCTGTAAAGGAGAGCAAGAATGCCCAACTTCTCCATCTCTGCTATAGGTGTACCAGTTTGCAAGATCAGGATCAATGGAGCTTAGAGCAAGATGAAAAGCAAAGATTTTAGGGTTAAAAAGTGACATGTGTATGAGGTATAAGCAGGCTAGGAGAGCACCTAAGTAATTTTATAAAATCTGGTTTGCTATGTGTATGAAAAGGAAAAAAAAATGCAGTTCATCCAATTGCATGGCAATATCATATGCATTAGCCACAAAAAAAAAAAAAAATCCATTCTAGAGTTCCTTACCATTTCACACTAGGTCTCAAACTGCACCTATGAATAAAAGCATCAGTTTGGTCAGTCCTTTGTACAAACAAAAGTACAGACAGAAGTACAGACAAAATAAGTAATGTGGTAACAGGACTGGACTGTCACCACTGGTCTTTCACATCTGCTTTAAAACATATATATTTGCTGGTTTGTTCACCTAGATAAACTCAAATTAGCTACTAAGAATACTATTTTAAAAAATCAAAACAAACCAACTCAACTATTCTGATCCAATAAAACAACTGTTAATATTTAGAGCTAATTAAAAAAATGCTAAATCTTACTTTTATATTGAATTTAATTCTTTGGCATATTTGTCTAACATGAGGACCATGTGAACCCTAATACAGCTATATTAGTTGGAATAGAAGTTTCTTGCCCTAGCTTGTTGTTGGTTTTTTTTTTTAATGTCACGAGGACAACAGACCTCCAAATTCTGCAAATACATAAAAATAACACAAATCAAGTAAGTATGCTGACATAATCTGGTGTAAGAATCACAAATTAGGAATCACAATATATCATTTGGAAACAGCATTTGCTTTTGTGCTTGATAGGTAAGAACATCTTAAATGATCAATAGCAGAGAATAGTTTTTGAAATGTTTAGTTTTTCAAACAATATCCATGTTAACTAGACGAATCCCTGCTGACCTTAATGCAGACTATCAAAATATTAGGAGGCTGGAACAGAATTCTTTTTTTAGTCATGCTTAATCTTCACAAGCATTACATTTTTCTCAGGAAAAAAATCTTCTTGCCTTTCATCAAGCTCTAAGGTTCTCAGTTTCTCACACCCAAGATTATAAATAATCTCTCTAATATCTCAACAGTTAAATACCCCTACAGCTTTTTGGGAAGTGTTCTTCCACATCAGCATACAGTCTTGCCCTTCTCTTATGATGGACAGACTTAAATGGTTTCACACTTCCTCCCCTTGGACCAGTAACTGACCGTCTTCTAACTAAAGGTCACCACGATGCCATGAGGGAAAAGGAAGGTGGATGAAATTTACAAGCTGTTTGTTTGCATGTATTTCTTGCTACATGAAGAAAATTAATTTCAGAGAAAAAATCATGATGGCACAAAAAAGATTCAAATTACTCTACATGTGGCTAAATTCTAAAAGAGACAGAAGGATACAAGAAGAAATATTCTGCATGTGAATTCTGTTTAACATTCAATACTATTTAATATGCTTATCAATTACACAAATAGAACAAAGAGTATGCTTATTACCAGAGCACTGTCTGGAAAACAAGTTCAGAAGCTCTCCAGCAGCTAAAGAAGTCTGAAAAGCTGAGCTTGAAATCCAGAAAATTCAAAACTTACACAAGAGGAATAAGCAGCTCCACACACACTGGAATGGGCACAATTACTGAGCAGCAGCTCTGTAGAAATCACATAGGAGCTGCAATAGACCTCAGATCATGAGACCCCATGCAGGGTAGTTACAAAAAGGGTGATCCTCATTCCATGGCATGTAAGCAGAGGTATAGAATGTCCAGCTTTAAGGTCTCAATAATTTGTATCAGAAGTTTTATTAATAGCCAGAAGTTAGAAACAGCACTAAAACCAATAAAATATTTTCCAATATGTGACCTAAGCAATAGTTTCATTTTAACACTACACTTAAAAAACTATCTGGTTTTCAAAAGACAAGCAAAATTATTAGAAGTCTAGGTAACACTGAGTACAAAAAATCTAGATGTTCTGTTCAGACCAAAAGAACTCCAGATGCCTACAAAGGGCCAACAAAAAGAGTGGAATTTTGCAATAGTTTTTTTATATTTTTCATTCCATTAGGACAATGACTTGAGAAAATCTAAAAAAAACCAAAAAATACACATAAAAGAACAAAAGTAAACACAGACCATTAAGAAGCTAAGTGATATTATTTCACACACTTCTTATTGTATCACTTAAGAAAATGTTTAAATAATTAAAACTCCTATCTGAAACAAACGGAGATTTTTATGCTTTGGATTAAAATTTCAGTAGAGATTTCTGCATGTCAGAACACTTCTGTGGATATCCAAGACAAGTTTGGCAAAGATAAATGGTTTTGTCAGTGTTAATTATTACTTTCCCAAAGTATAACTCTACCTTAATGCAGACCCATAAAGACATGCCTTTGATGCCATATTGAAAAGATAACCAGCCATCACCTTGCTCATATGTACTCCCTCTTTAACTGTGCATGCCTTAATAAGCAGAAAAGAGAGCAGTTAAAGTTTGGCAGCAAACATTTCTAAAGGTTCCAGTTGTCGTTTCCCATATTTGGAGAAAAGATTGTACTCCAAATGTCTCATGGGCATGGAACATTAATGGAAAATTTTTGCTTAAAACCTCTTTGTAAGTCCATTTACTGGCTGGAGGTACCTTTTGCACCCTGACTTGTTAGGGGATTCTCACTTCCTTTGATTATGTAATGCTACAGTACTAAATACTATTACAGAGAGTATTACGAAGAGAACACAGAAAGAAGGAAAATAGCCACTTTTTGTGTTCAAGACAGGGTACAAATGGAAAACAGTAAGACAAAAGACCACATCTGAGGATTAAAAGAAGACTGGAAAAATCTTACACTTTCGTAATACCCAGTAATAAAAAACAAACAGGATGTGACCAAGAAATAGAAGATTGTATTGCAAACAGATGAATGCGGTTAACTCATAACCCTTTTCTGAAGATCTAAACTCTAGTTTCCAGCTTTTAAATGCTCATTTCCAGCATTGCACATTCTATATGCTGGGGAAGGGAACTGGTTTTAATGGGAGAAAGCCATAGTGGAAAAATGGCTACAGAGACTACAGAGAGATTATACAACTGATGTGTCGTGTACTGACTGTACATGAAAACTCAACTTGAATGCTTCTAAAATACTTAAAAGGAAATAACTGGCAAGCCTTTACCAGTTTAGACAGATGCAAGTATTCTGAAGATTCATATTTATACTTCCTTTTACTTATTTACTATAATAACACATACATGTAATTTAGTGACTCCAGTGAAAACTTGGATTTGGCATTCCTTTAGAAGGGAAGAAATTTTCAAGGGATATTTACTTGTATCAGAGGGAAACAGTAATCTGTATACAATAATTCATATTTTAACTGTCATTTATCAAAAATCTGAACAAAACAATATATTAAAAACAGCTGTGAACTGAACCACCCTAAATTTCACTATTTGTGATCTGAAATCCTTACATGACCAAAAAAAAAAAACCTGAAGAATATGTTACTTCTTTATTCCCTCCTATTTCTGACACCCACCTAAAAGCTAAGAATACCTCGGGTTTACCTAAATTAAGCCAACAGGATGTTGAACTTAAACCACCCCAGTGGATTGCAGTCTGTCAGCTCTGTACCTTGATATATTCAATACTCTAGTAATGAACTTCCCAAAGCCTCATACTGATAGCATTCCAATGAATGTTTCATAAATCAAAATGCATAGAAGTAATTTAACTATTATTTTTATTGTTGCCTTTAAGACAATGGTTGGTAAAAATTTGCAGACTTCTCAGCAACACTGAAAGCATAACTGGATTAAACAGGCAAGCATTATGACCCTACTGAACTGTAGAAGTGACACATAAGTTGCTGCTTTACTGATGTTTTGAAGAGATATTACTTTGTTGTAATTATCAAAATTTGATTTATTTGATATGTTCCACGAACAGATTAAAATATTTCTACCAGTGTCTCCTTGAAAAGCCTATCCAGTTGACAGAGTGAGCAACAAACACTCAAGATTAAGCAGTTTTAGCCTTTAATCTCTAGTGATTCATCGCACGGCCTTGAACAACTGACAAAGTATGATCTTCAAAACTGACCAAGTAATTTAACTTCTCTTGCAGAATTTTACTATCAAAAGAAATTAATTTTGTAATTTTTATGGATTTTCGAAATTCGTAATTTTTTTGGATTCTGCAAAATCCAAAATGTGTAACATTTTGAGACTTTGCATAGAGAAGCTAGAGGTATATTCTGGATATCTCACCGTCTAGACTTTCTGTAAAATACATTTGAAAGAAGGTATTTTAGTGTAACAACTCAAACATAAGATTACTTTTTTAGAGTTCAGATATTAAGCCAAAAAGTTTTCCCTTATTCAATATAGGATTTCTCCAGACTCCCACAGTAGAATTAGCAGACCTGCCACTTAACAGATTAATTTTAAGTGGTGCAAGTTTGGCTTTGCTCCAGCAGGACCCACACTTACATGAAAAGGAAAACTTCATTTTTGTAAGGGTGTCAAGTAATTTTGCGCAACTTATCTCTCCTACATCATTTGTACTGTATGATCAAGCTTAAACAAGAGGCTCTTCCTCCTCACTCTTCTCTTCTTTGGAAGGTCCTTATTTTTTCTTTCCAGGCCTAGTTTGACAGAATCAGTAGATTTTCTGAACGTGGGGCTCTGCACTTCTGTAATGTTACCCAAATTTCATATTGCATTTAACCATGGAATTTCATGCACATATAAATTCATAATTTTGTTTCTTTATCGTATTTATGCTTTCTTTGCATTTCAGCAGTCACTGGGGATGAGATGACTTCTGTAGCATTGTAACATTAGCAAACACATACCTAATTATTTTTTCCTTTATTTGCCTCATATGAAATACAGTAACAGTCTGGCTAACAAAGGGAAAAAAAAAACAACTGAAGACATATGAGCCAGACACGGGAGTAACTTTAAAAATTAATTATGTGAATGACACCTCTTCCACCTTTTAAATAAGAAACAACCAACAGTCAAATTATGCTATCAATCAAAAACTAGTTAAACAATAGACTACTTCATCAATTAAGTATGAAAATTAGAATAAAGGAGGGAGAGAGGTTGTGTATAGTTTCAGTGTGATACCTGTAAAATCACAGGAAACGACCGAAAGGAAAATAGGTTAAGAAAATTAAAAGTTTAAAAGTACTTTGATCTATAATCAAATCACAGAACCACAGAATATCCTAAATTGGAAGAAACCCACAAGGATTATCAGGTCCATCTCCTGATTACACACAGGGCAACCTAGAAGTTAAACCACATATCTATGAGCATTTCCCAAACACATCTTGAACACTCAGTTTGTTCCAGTGCTTGACCAACCTCTCAGTGAAGAACTCTCCTAATACCCAATCAGAACTTTCCCTGACACAGCTTTATGCCATCTCTTTATGGCCTAAGCCATTCCCTTGCATTTTAACTAAAAGAATGGGCAGTTTCCCAGTTTGCATTTGAGAGAGAAGGTACTGACACTCATCATCACACCAAATGAATAGTCTCACCTCAAAGGCACAGGTAGCTTTGCAAATATTTTAATTAAGCAGCACATGCTTCACTTGAAAGGTTTGTGTAACTGGTTCAAAAAATGAATTGGATAAATCAGGGAGCCAGATTAAAAAATACAGCATTTTCTATAGAGATAGAAAAAATATTTAAGAACATACAAAGACCACAGATATCTCCCTATGTCTAGTTTACTGTACCATGTGTTTCATAGATGACAACAGATATCCTTCCTGTAACCACCTGTCTGCCTTACTGAACGTAAACAAGGGAATTCAGGGGAAAAAAATCTATTCAATTGTGACTTAGAGAAAATAAAAAAAAAAAACCCACACAACATGCTATTGTTATAGAATACATATCCCACTGAGTTAATCTAACTCAAGTTTCTATTTGCATAAATACACTTGCATTTCACCAGCAATTTTCCTGCATATCAGAAAAAGAACAGAGATATCAGAATAATAAATAATTCATAGTAAATTGCTAAACAACATGTGAATGACAGATTCACCATCTTTCAGCTGCAATACAAATAACTAGTATTTATATAAAAGCTCTAAGTTTGATTCAATTCAGCTTAGGCTCCTGCTTACAAGAATTTCTGGCACAGTAGGATTGTTTTGCAGGAGGACAAGCAGCAGATCAAATTCCAGAAAGACACTCTCATAATCAATCTCTACAACAGACACCCTAGATTAATTCAGCTTCCTTTGGTCCTTATCATTTACCAGTCACAGAATCACAGTGTATGTTGAGCTGGAAGGGACCCATCAGGATCATTGAATCAAACTCCTGGCCCTGCACAGACACCCCCAAGAATCACACCATGTGCCTCAGACCATTATCCAAACACATCCTGAAGTCTGGCAGGCTTGGTGCTGTGACCAGTTCCCTAGGGAGCCTGTTCCAGGGCTCAAACACCCTCTGGGTGAAGAACCTTTTTGATAATAACCAACCTAAACCTCCTCTGACACAACTTCAGGCCATTCCCTGAGGTCCTGTCACTGGGCACCAGAGAGATCAGCATCTGCTCTTCCTCTTCCCCTCACAAGGAAGTTGTAACTGCTGTGAGGTCTCTCTTTGGTCTCCTCCAAGTTGAACAGATTAAGTGACTTCAGCTGCTCCTCATGCAGCTTCCCCTCAAGGCCCTTCACCATCTTTGTTGCCCTCTTTGAACAATCTCTAATAGTTTAGTATCTTTCTTACATTGTGGCACCCAAAATTGTCCCCAGCACTCGAGGTGAGGCTGCCCCAGCTCAGAGGAGAGCAGGACAATCCTGTCCCTTGCCTGGCTGGCCATGCTGTGCCTGATGCACCCCAGGACACCATTGGCCCTCCTGGCTCCCAGGGCACTGCTGACTCATGCTCAACTTGGCATTGACCAGGACCCCCAGGTCCCTTTCCACAGCTCTGCTTTCCAGCTTCTTCTTTCCCAGTCTGTAGATACATGCAGGGCTGTCTCATCCCAGGGGTGGAATCCAGCTCTTTCCTTTGTTGAACTTCATTTGGTTGCTCAGCCCTCTCTAATTTGTCTGGGTTTCTCTGCCCTCAAGGAAGTCAACTGCTCTCACAATTCAGTACCATCAGAAAACTCGCTTAGAATCCCTTCCAGTCCTGTGTCCCAGTCCCAGAGCACAGGGCAGAGGATGGAGCCCTGTGGAACCCCGCTAGCGACACACTGCCAGTCTGAACTCACTCCATTCACTGTGACCCTTTGTGCTCAACCTGTGAGCCAGTTGCTCACCCACTGCATGATGTGTTTATCCAGCTGGATATTTGTCCAAAAGGTTCCTGCGAGAGACAGTACTGAAAGCTTTACTGAAATCCAAAAAGATGACATCAACTGGCCACCCTTGATCACCTAGGTGGCTTACCTTGTCGATAAATAAAAGGAAATCAGGTTTGAGAAACAGAACTTTCCTCTCATTATCATCTCTCTCACTGAAATTTTGTGTTGTACAATTTTCATAAGAAGCAAATGCAACTAATTTTAAATTATTTTGACAGCTTGCTTGAAAACAACAACAAGAAGAAAAAAAGTACATTTCCAAAATCTCTAGTGTTTTTCTAAAGACAGCATTTTCAAACTTGTGTATTCCTGACTTAGAAAAATAAATCCTAAACACATATCCAAATTTCATGAACAAAAACAGTCTGGCTGAAATTTTTCTGACTTAACTTATTCAATACTCTTTTTTCTTAAGAATATTGGAAAAATTCTGCAGAATTGAACATTCCTTGCAAATTCTGTTCCCATGTTACAGGTACAAGGTATTCTTTAAAAAGTTTTCCCAAAAAAGTCTGAAAGGACAGTGAGATTACCTTCATAAGTAAATCAAATGCATATATATATACATACACACATATATATACATACATATATATATACATATATATACATACATATATATATATATATATATACACACAGAGAGTAAAAAACACTTATGAAAATTAAAGAGTCCCACAAAGACAGACTAAAAAAAAAAATCAATATTTAAGTAACAGGGGGAAAAAGCACCTTTCAAAAATATCTCTTGGTTGGGTCCTCAGAAGCAATGCAATTTTCATTAATTGTTCTAGACAATGCCAAAATTAGATGATAGACTAATACAAAGTCCTAAAATTTAAAGAACAGAAAACCCATTTTCATCTAGTGCAGTTACATGCAGTGCCCAGCCTATGGATTTTCACAAAGAGATTCCTGTATGACATTACCTAGCTGAGCTAGGGGAACGTTTCCAAGAAAAATCTACAGTCATGATTAGTCTCTTGCCTGACCCTAAAATATTTCAAAAGTAGGACCTTATGTCTGCTGAACTAATCTTTAGCAATGTTATTTTGATATTTGATCAATTGTTTGACTTCAAAATGCTGTAAATATTAAAATTCTGCAAAGAAATTTAAAACCTTTAAAACAAAAACAGGCAAAACTTTTATTTTAGCCAAAGATATAAGGATGAACTTTTAACATAGAAAAAAGTCACTAAAAGATCAATTCACACAACTTAAGTCAAAAATCTTTTGAAGATATCGTTACTAGAATAAGGCAATATCTTTTTAAAAAAAAAAAAAACATGCTAATGCCAGTGCAGTAACAGCTGCCTACTCTTCCTTTGTTTTTCCCTGAAGTATGGCAGAAGAATTACTGCTCCTGTAGCCACCAATGTGCATTATGGACACTTGGATATACATAGCACTTAAATTCTTTGCTGCATAAAATCAGTTCTCTGAAGGGGTCTGCATAGTACATATGGATGTATGATTTATACCATTTGGTCATAAATGCATACCCTATTCAAGCAAGATTATGATACGCTGCAACCTGTGCTGAGCTGTAAAGCATTGTCTGATTTTGATTATTTTAATGATTGCTTAACCAGTATTTATGGTAACTGTAATGTTTACGGGAAACAAATTCAGGTTTTCGTGCAGATATGTTATACTAATGATAAACAGCCCCAGAACAAGGAAAGATCTTTTGGACACGGCTATAACCTCATTACCTGATTTTCTGTTTGCCGTCTCTCTGGGACATCAGTTATCATTAAAATTCTGATACACTGGTCTTTGCAGAGAATGAGTTTTAATGAGGTTAGATTGATCAAAGAAAGTTAAATAATTTAGAGCACTAAATATGTCAACATTTTTTAAATGTATCACCTAATAAACATTTTATTATAGTTGTTTCATGAATCTATTTTCCAGCACTGGATTTCTTGTTAGCTAATTTCTTCCCAACTAATCCTAAAAGTATCATGCTTCTTGATTGTCTCTGGTTATCACTCTTCTCCAGGATTTTTCTTTGGATTAGTGCAATGCTAATCTGCCTACCATTATCTGAAGCATCTTGCTTCTACTTTCCAAATGTTGTTTTTTCTCTTTTAAAGACCTGCAAGTTTGTCTAATATTACAATGTTCTAAAAATCATTTTTTCATTTCCTATCCAATGGTTGTGTGGATGCTTTACTGTCTCAAAAAATTTTTATTGTCCTTATCCAAAATACCAAAAGATTGATAGTTTCTCCACAGATTTATTTAGCTTTCAGATATCTACTCATAAATTTTAATTATTACCAGTTATATTCTTTTTTTTATTTATTATCTATTCTTTTGTTTATATTACCATTTTCATTCCTCTTAACTAGGTTTTTTAAAAATTTTGAGATTAGCTTTTCCATTTAGAGAACTATGTCTTTTCAAGTATCTAATGAGGTTTTCTTTGAAATAATGCCCAGTCATAGACATTGCAGTGGTGGTTTTTTTACATTTTCTTCCCATATCATTTCATAAGGATAAATCTGGATGCTCTAGAATGATTTATTTCACAGTTGTGACATTGATAGTTGAGAAAAGCTTATTTTTCTACTAGAAATACTGACTGTGCAGTGTATCTTTGTAAAGTAGGACTAGACAAATCAGGCAAGGTGAAGCTTTTTTGAAACTGATTCTAAGATTCTGGCATCACTAAAATGAAGGAAAACACAGGTGCCTTCTGCATGAAAATATGAGATTGGCATTTTGTTTTCACTGGATTCTGTATCCAGGGGAAAATAAACATATAAGAGGAAAATGTAAGAAGGAGACAAGACTGTTTTAAGAAAGGGAAATCTGAGAAGTGACAACAATAAGGCAGAGACAAATATTCTTAAGTCTCATTACTAGATGTTTTCCCTCACATTACTTATCCAGTATGTTAATCTTCCCTATTACTTGATATATCAGGTGAAAACTTTGCTATACCTTTTAATACAAAAAGAAAAATAACAAAAAACTAATTCCATGGTCTGAAGTAGTCTTGCGATACAACTTGCGTATATTAATCACAAAGCAAGTAGTTCTTTCTGAATGGAGTCAACCAGGCGTGGAAGGCATTCCCAAACACTTTGTGGTGATTACCTAACTCTGCCACTTGCAAGTTTACCAGCAAAATGGGATCTCTGGATATCAGACATAGTAATGGCAATTCAGAGTAAGTAGATTCCTACCCTAAAACTGAAATTGATAAAAAATAGAGTATCTGAGAGAGCTGCCTACTCACTTAGCATTTGTTCCATATATCATGTTTGTTTTTAAGATTTTGTTGTTTTGCTTTTTTGTCGAGATGCATTGAGCAAAACATATTCCCAGCAAGTTCAGCCCAGCTCCTTCTGGATTTACACAGAAGATTATGTATCCATAAAGTCACAAAGTTGCTTGCTTCTGGATAGAAAGCATTAGCACATAATTTAGGATTTTTTCCCCCAGGTTATGCAGCGCACAAGAACTCCAAAGTGTAATGGTAGCATACACAGTCACAAACTAACTTTCACGTCTTCACATCACTAAGCTGTGTATTAGAGTAAGTGCTGATATTATTTTAATGTTCATCAATGCCTTTATTTTCTAACAGCAAAAATGACAGCTGTTTTTCACAGTGACAATTAGGCAAAAGTGTCATTCCAAAGCACAGGTTTTCTTTCCAAATTAAGCTTTTGATGTCTTCTACGGTTATTATTGTCAATATAACATTGCTTCAAAAATACTTCTTTAACACAATTGTTTGTTCTTGAGTAATTAAAATACATTACTGTGGAGAACAGTGGGACAAATTCTTAAATTGAGATGAGTGGTAACACTACTGCTTTATGCACTAATGATCTCTTCAAATAAGCAAATGCAATACAAAATTAGGAATTAAGCATAAAGGAATCACATAGTTTAAGATAAGAGCCCACTCAATGTAATATTTTAAATACACTACCTTAAAGAAGGAAAACAACAAAAAATTGGCATGGATAACAAACCTTATAAACTTTTGAATTATTAAAGTTTTAAGAAAGTTATGTTATTTTGTTACAGTTTTGCACTTCTACCCAGCTATAACTGAAAAAAGTACACACAATATGAGTGTCCATTAGGCTTTTAAAGTGGAGTAAATAAAAGAACTCTGCACTACAAAAGCACTTTCGTAAGAGTTACAAAGCAAAAATAATTTAGTTTAATGGATACTCAGAAAAGAGAGCATAGCTAAAACAGATGCAATAAGAAACTTAGATGAATGTGTTTAATAGGAGTGGTTTTAAAAATTTAAACTGTAACAAAATGTTAATGGGTATATGACAGTGGTACTCAGAATAAATCTTTTGGGAAAAATCCTGACTCTCATATGAAAAACAGATTGAAGTACTAGCCTAAAATTTAATGAAACAACAATAAAGCAGAGAACTGAATTCCAGACCTCCAAGAAGTAGAAGTCCACCGATGGCCCGATCATTATCGCAACTCAGGCCCAAAACCAGTCATCTTTATCAGTTTTATTTTTGGCATTTTTGGCAAAAACTACAAATTTTTGTGGGTAAATGAGAATTAATTAAGAGCAATATTAACATTGTAGTTCATGTTAACGACATCACAAAGAAAACTCTCTGCATCCATTTTATAAACAGAAAAAAATTCTTTCCCTCCCAGGTATAGCTAATGCAGGAATAAATGTAATAAATACCACAAGACAGTCAATCTTTTGTATTACATTGCCTCAAATGATTGGCAAGTGAATGAAAACATTCTCATTTAGGGTTTTGACTCTCCTGTGTGAAAAGTAGAGGCAGAGTTTTTTATTTCTAAACAGTGATTGGAGAAGAACCTAGAACCATGAGTTAAGCTGCATGTGTATGCCAGTGTGTGTGTCTGCACATGTATTAATTTACACATTATCCATCCTTCAGGAGTTATACTCATTGTTATCACCCTCATTGGGGCTACAAATGTCCTTGTATTCTGCTCTGCCTCTCCAAACTCAGTTGTCCCAGCATTACAACAGCTTCCTGCTAGGAAAAGTTATTTAAAATATACAATGAAGCTATGCCTCAGAAAATTAAAAAAAAAAAAAATTAATATAATACAAGATTATCCCCAAAAGGAAGCCAGGATGTTGGAGAAAACAAGAACAGTCAGAAACACCCAGATACACATATTAATTCTAGCTTTTTCATAAACAAGTTCACCAGTGAACATCTAAAACAGATAATGACTTTTTAATACCTTTTTAAAAGCTCACACACAATAGAAAATAATGTCCTCTTTGGAAAATAATTACTTTTTATTGTGGCCTGTTGGTATATGTGATTTTGTGTTTTCATATGGAATAAAGATCTGAACAGCTCATTAGAAGAAAAATTATTACCTGAATTAAAAAAAGGGGTGTTCTTTCCTCTGCCAAAACCAACATAAATCAATTTAGCTTTGAATATTGATAGTGACATGGACTCATACTGAACAAGAGTCATTTTTAATGTATCTGCAGGAGAAATGCAGCTCTGCTACAGATCATTACTGCATACCTCATATGCCTCATTCATTAGCTCAGTCAGAGGCAATTACAAGAAAGCCATTCAAATGGAAAAGGCCTCTTTAAGAAGGCTGTCATGTACAGTTTCTCTGCCATAAGGGAGAATTCAAATATTGATACATGGCACCAGGACTATTTCATTTCTCAGTTATGATATTTCTTCCTATTTAATTTTAGAGCACTGTTCATTCGCATGAAGCACACAATAGTAACCAAAAATAGCACCCAGGTTAAAAATAGAATGTGACCTTCAGGTTGCTGAGTTTAAAGACAAAAGAAATATAAAAACTTCCCTTAATAAGACTGCCCCATAGACTGTCACATGGCTTCCTTCCTCTGCCTTCTAGTTCCAAGTCACAAACAAGGTTTCAACTCCCTTTTCCCCTAGAAGCCCTATCAAACTCCTTCCAAAACTCTAACAGCCCTTGCTGAAACCCTTAATTTTTTTGTTTTATATTTCAGCTGTGGAACAGTCAGAGCACTGCAATTTTTCATTATTAAAGAAATCTTCTTAAGCCCAGTGCTGTGACAGGCTCCTAATACAGACTTATGATTTCACACTAACAGGGCAGAGCCACAAGAAGGTGTTAAGGCAGTTATATCAAACTATGCTAACAGAATGCCACCCACAACTCCACATTGTATTTTTCATCTGCAAATTCAAATTTTGTTGTCTTTATAGGCTATACTTATACATTTCTTGAACTTCAAATAAACTGTTGGATGGATGGAGAATAGGGAAAACAGATGACAAAAACTTAGAATGTAGAATATTTTCAAGGCAGATATAAAGGCTCCTTGAAGTACATGCTGCTGAAGCTCCAGAAGCTTCTCTTATTGCATCTTCTCCATTGACACAATCTGACACAATAGACCACATAGCTAAATCATCCTGAATCAGCTGAGTTTGACTCAAATTCAAAATTTAAGAAAAACAGGAAAAACTATCTAGCACAAGTGAAAGGCCAGCAGCGCAAAAAGGAACAACACTTCTCTATGAGTCCCTATCCCTTTCTGGAATGGGTCAGTGTAACTGTGTAGCATAAAATTCACACTACCATGTAGCAATTTGTCCCTGATTCAAGCCTATAATAGTATCTGAAAAAGACACACAGACACACAAAAAAAAAAAAAAAAAAAACACCCAACCAAAAAAAACCACAAAAAACTCAACCTAAAAACATGGGGAAAAAAGACTGTTACAAAAAAATGAATGGCGAACAAAATATTGGTTATAAAATGTATGAAGCTCTCCACAGAGTTGGCAAGGTGAAAAGTGATAGGGTAGTTAGGGATCCCCTGGGATCTCTGCATCCTCACAAGATAACAAGTTTTGTGAGAACATCTGTCTTTTTTATTTATATAAACTGGTACTAAAAGAAAACAAACCAGCAACCAGTATAAAATATACATATTAAGAGAAGTGAAAATTTACTCCCTTGCTGTATTGCAAAAGGATATTTCATGACACTTCAGGATTTTGTGACCATAGATTTATTGATTCTGAGTAACTATTAATTATACAAAATTAATAATTCATATTATTCAAAGTTAAATTCAATAAGATAGGGCAGATAGCTTCCTTGAAGGTAGAATGGCTGACATTATCCAAAAACTGGGTAGACAACTTGCAATCGCCAGCAGTTAATTTCTGTACCAGAGTATTGACTTTTACTGTACCACTTTATAGATCAATTCTTCTTTCTAGAGAAGGCATTTTGTTGCTTTCTTGTCCGAATAGTGCACTCATCCATCTATTTTTCTCACTTTACATTTACAATTACAAAGAGTTCCCCTATTAGCTTTTAGGTGTGTGCTGATGGTTTCAGTTCCTAAAGAAATCTATAGAATTCACTTATTAAATGTAGAATTAATTTATCACATTTCATTCAAAGTGGAAACAGTGTATTCCTCCATTTTTCAGGTTCATTTTTTTCCTTTTTATTTACCCCTTTCCTTCTTCCTGCCTACCTTCCTTATGACATTTTTTTCTGACAGACATTACTTCAGACATTTTGTCAAGATCGCTCAATCAGTACTGTCCACTTTTCATGGTCTTTTTTAGCTTCACACTCTCTCTTAATTTACAGTTCACACCTAAATGTGGCATGTCCAAGACACATTTAATATAAAGCCGAAGAAAACCTTAATTTCTAAGACAAATCGAATGAGAAGAATATTGACTGAAAATCATTATTTTTTGAGAGCTTGCCTGTGGAGTTGTGCAACAAAAATACAGTTAATTTGCAATCTTCCATCCTGCCTCCCTTGTAGTAATTTATGAAGCAAAAAAGAGGCATTGCTATTCAGATATGAAGTGCCTTAAAACACAGACTTGGCTCTTTTTAGTTTACATAAAATCCACTGAATGAGAGACAAGGATTCTATGCACTGGCAAAGATCCAAGGATAAGAAAAGAAAAAATTCTTTATAGGAACCATGCACATCTTCATAGTAGGACGACCAGGATCTTTGAAAGGCACATTAGAACTCTTCATGATTACATTACCATGGATCACACTAAAATATTGCATAGGAAAAAAAAGTATGTTAATAGAATTGGAAAGAAACATAAATTATTACCATTAAATCTGGACAAATGTGAGACTTTTTGTCAATATAATCTTCCTAAATGTACTTTGATAGAATTCAATCAATAATGGTTCTACTTTCTTTCTTCATTAAATTGATTCTTAAACAACACTTCTTTTCTGTCATCCAAATGACCGCATGGAATCTGATCATAAGATGTTCTTCATTTAGGCATTTTTCTTCTGCTGCTTAGCAATTGATTCCTGCTTTTCAGTAGCAGACCAACAATATTGGCAATTATGATATGCTTTACTAAAGACTTAGACATAAGGTAGTACACAAATCTTTCCAACCTACTTGCAGTGTTCGAGCTTTGCATGCTTCAGCAGCTTTGCCAACTGTTTGTCAACATTCTGGTAATCATTACTACTTTTGATTTATTTAACAGAAATGAGTTAATTTATGATCTAAAATTTATTTCTGTTCTTCTTCTTCTTTATTTTGCACTATACAAACATACAATATGTAATACAGCAGATACTGAATACCTTTGTCTGTTCAGGGCTCACCTGTAGATGTTCTCTGTGAGCAAAGGAGAGATCTCATTTGCCAGTTCATCTGAGTGCTTGCCACCAGCACGACAACAGCAATTTGCACTCAAAAACATTGTTACAGTTGTGGTGACCACCTTTTCTATTCCACAATGCAATTCTGAAGTCTTGTAAATCCAGGAAAAGGAAAATCAAAACTATCTTTCATCATGTTCTGCTCATCAGGTCTAAATGGATGATCTGTGTGAGTTCTGCTGTCTCACTCTCTGTAAAGGCACATGGAGTTCTATAGGATGTAAAAGTGGAAGGCAAGGCAGTGTAAAGGAAATTTTAAGGTCCTATTCTCATTTTAGTGAGTATCCCTATATTTTTCACTACAGAATCAGGGAATAAAAGATATAAAATATGTAATTGTATTTAAAAAGTATGGGGACCAAGGAATAGATATGAGATACAGTCTGTTTGCCAAATGAAGTGCCTTATCACTAGAGACATAATCCAGTTTTCCCAAAAAAACTTGTACACTTTACCTGACTGACAATCTGGCTTTAACAGGAAAGGTCAACCCCACCATATTGTCTGTATACTGATGCACAGAATATCCTCTTTTGAGATGAAACATCTCTGAATGAACAGAAATAAAAGCTCAGCCCTCATATGAAAAATGAGAGACCTATTTCATAAAAAACCAGACACTGTCAGACACCTCCTCTAACACCTGACACTTGGAAGAACGGCTGCATATGGCAACTTCATCCTGAAGAACAATACAGACACAACAAATCGAGCACTATGCCAGGAATCTTTAGATTTGGACTGCAAGTCAGCACCTATATGTGCTAAAAAGATACTGAAATTTATTTTTCAGCACTGTGCCTTTTCCTATTCACTCAGGATTCTCTCTTCTACTCTCACATTTTTCCCTTGTATCCTTTCCTGTACTACAAAGTAGTCAACCTTCAAGGCTGTGGTGGGAAAGATTGTTTGGATTGCACAAGAGGATGCAGAATGATCACTCTCTTTCATCCATCTCTAAGAGAAGTCACTATCAATCATTATGTTTAAACCCAATTTAAACAAAAAAAAACCAGTCTTATTCTTGATAGTATTAAAGTGCTTAAGGTGTTTGATGAATACTTAGTGTGTTCTAGTTACCTGAAGGCTGGAGGTTTTTATATTATGATATTGAACATAGCAGGGTAGTTTGAAGATTAAAATTATGCTTGTTGTTTGCTCAACGATGTAATATGTGCAGCTCTTCATCATGAAAAATGATAATTATTTCATTTTCTATTATTTTGTAATTTTCCATCTCTTCCCTTAACTATTTCATCCCCCATACAATAATGATTTTCTCTGTGTAACATTTCTAAACACCAGTAGATCCCTCAGTAATTGCACTAAGCCAAACAACTAACATTTCAGAACACTTCAAACTAGAAGACTTATTCACAGCAAGGCCATTGACTGTGATACACAAACCTCAAGCACAAATGCCTTGAAATGCTTCTAAACAGTAAATGAAATATTTTACGCAGGTGGCATTTGACTGAAATTTGCACTTATAGTTATCACAGAATAATTTGATGCCTTCAATGCTTCATTTGTGCCTTTAAGTTATACTGGATAAGCAAAACCACAGCTTGTAATCTACACAGACATGGCACAATCCTTACACATATATTTCATAATGCACAGCAGTTCCGTGGGGTTGGTGAAGGCAGAAAAAAAAATGTGAGTTAAAATGAATAATACATCAGTCCTCCAGCATAAGTATGGGAGTGACATTTTGAGTCAAGGTGAAGTCAGGAGGTGAGCAAAGTGAAATATAGACACTTGGCTTGTTTGCTGCAAAGTTTCAATCATTCCACTTGCACATTTAAGTAAGTTACATCATCTACAAGATGTGACAAACTCTACAACTGCAGAATAGAGAGACCTTATATAACACTGAAAGACTGTTAGAAACATTTTCCTTCCAACAGCAAATGTACTACTGTGTTTTAAAAATCATTAAAAGAAAGTGACACAATGAAAGTCTTGTAGAAACACATGGAAAAATTATATTACTCACAACACCTGAAATTAAAAACTACATAGATCATATTTTAATACAAATGGCATGAAATTATAGATTAGATGGCAGGTAGATGATAACATGAACTACTAGCCCTGATAAATTGACCATAACCTCAAAATATGTATATACTTCTTCAGCTGAATTGTATTTCAGAGCAACTGTATGTACCTCCTGATCATAACCATCTAAAGACACAATCTGGCAGTGAATAGAAACACTGCAGCTTCAAGAATTTCTGTACTTCACACATAAAGTACAATATATCATAGCAAAATAATAGTATTCGAGAATAATGATATTGTTCCAAGGTGTGAATCATGTGCTGCAAGGCAATAGGATTTAAGAAAAAATCCTTTCCTTTAAGAAAAAAGGATTCAAAGATTTGAATAGATTCAAATCAAAAAATTTCAAAATTACAACTTTTTGATTAAAGCTATTCAAAATCAAGACTAAAATATTTTAAAGACTGAAGAGAAAAACTAAGGACATATCTGTTTGCAAAAACTAAGTGTTCAAAATATCTTCCAAGTTAACTGTAATTTACTTCTGCACTAAAGACATTGGAAAATGGCAGAAAGGGAATTTATAAGTTTGTGATCTGGGCCATGCAAAGGTTGCTTGAGTCCTTCCTGCCCCTACTTCTCAGAGAACAACAGCTTTTCAACTCTGTATGTGACTATCATCATCTTCTGTGTCAGGCACTAAAATAAATTCAAGTTCCCCCTTTTCTAGGAGTTCCTAAAATTTAAAACACAATTATTCCTACTTGCTCATTTATTCTGTCAAGAGTTAACAGTGAGACAAGCCACCCAGCATTTGTGTCTGTTTCTCTCACAACTGAATGGCAAACCCCTTCTGCTGACTGTATTTCCATTCCAACAAGCACACAATAGTTAGCAGGTCAGATTTCATTTTTTTTACATAGATAAAAATGTTCTAGCATACTAAGGAAGTCCCATATGCTGATACATAAGCTCCTCCAATTTAATTCAAATAAATGATTGCATACTTAAATGGGATTTAGGTAGTGAAATGATCAGTTTTGATTCTGAAAGCAGCAAAATGGCATCTTGACACTGGTCTAAATGCCCCCAGTTGCTGGTCAAAGCAATCAGCATTTCAAACTGCACCATAAAGAGAACTGAAAAATGTATGATATTTTAAGCATGCCTGCTTTGGGCTAGTTACCTGGCTGCTAGGTATTGTCTGAGTAACAATGCCTCAAAGCACTTCATAACAAGACAAGCACAAAATCACAGGTCTTGGATTTCAGCCTTTTAACTGCTCAGGAGTTTTCTTCCCCTACAGCTTTACTATCTATGTAATAATGGCAAGCAATTGTCAGTCTTTTAAAATAATGTTACTATTACTTAATGTAAACTACAGTAACTCTCTGAGTACTTGACACTTACAGGAACTCCTCAAGAAATAGATTAGGCTTTAACTAGCACATATTCTGTTTTAATTGAGTTTGCTTAATATATAAAATATCTCCACTCCATCTCCTTGAATACAGTGCTTAATAAATATATTATACTTGAGCAGATAGTCTCTGTATAGATTACCACATAATTATATAAATATACATTTACATGCTTACTTAAAATTAACATGATTTTATAAAACACCACAACTTTTAAGACAATATATGGACAGTGAATCCATTGCCAGGAATACTGCTTGTGCATGCATTACAAATGAACTCACATAGCTTAACCAGAGCTGTCATGTATCAGCCAAGTTATCTTTCATACAGGAGTACCACTGAGATCACATGCAGAGAAATACACTTTATCTGTACTTTCACAACACGCCTGCACTTACCACCACTCAAATACAGGAAGGAAGGAAGGAAAGAGTTATCTGTACTCTATTGAATTGTTGATTTTGTCAAATGCAGCTTAACTTCAGTGGAGTTCAGCTATAATGTTCAATACTTCATTGACTGTAATTGCAGCCATTCCATGCTCCCAAAAAGCCAGTTTATGTAACATCACACGTAGCTCAATATTCTCCATGACAAAGTCTAGCTATTCTAATCTAAATTATTATGTGAGTTTTAAAGCCTGAATATTTTTTACTTTATGAATATATATGTCTTTGCAGAGACCACAGAAAAACAGTTACCCTGGTCTTTTTTAATATGGAATTGAGTGTCTTATATTTTTTAAAAAGCTTGTTAGAGTACCTTAGATACAGACAAAATATATGGGACATCCCAGATAGCACATATAGCAATAGCACCCAGAGGAAAAATAATCATATATACCTGATACTTAAATGCTGAGACAGATCTACAGTATGCAATAAAGGTAACTTCTGTCCATAATAGACCTGTGTCATTATTCACAAGCCTTTAAGAAGATTTCTAAGTTCGTGTTCCTGAAATTTTTACTTCTCCACCAAACTACAGCCATTCATCTCTTTAAAGATCTTGCCTCCCCTATACGCCTCACAACCTCAAGTTGCAAGTAATTTCTCATGTTTTCCTGAATCGAGTTCTGCATCAAAGGAAAGTGGCTATTAGCAAGTTCTGTACCAAGAGAAGGCAGCTATTAGCAGATCACAAATGTCATTTCATGAGAATTTACTGGGGTTTCAAAAAATTTCTCCTTACAGGCTGCAGAAACTTAAAACTTGTTTCCCTGAGTCTTTTGATGAGACAAAGATATTATTAAGGTACCTTCTTCCCATATCTAAACAAAGACTTGGACACCCTTAAAGCTCACTCATTTTTCCTTACCAACTATGTAAACTAGTTAGTCTGTTAAATGATCTCATCCCTCTATATCTGACAGGGTCCAGCAGAATAGAAAGCTTGAAATCAGACCCACGCTACAAGGATTTGCCTTATAACATCATCTCGACAAATCTTGTGTAATTCTCTACCTAATCTGCAGGTAAGTCAGTGTAACATCCTAGTTGCTTCTACTGTCTCCCTGTTTCACACTCTTGTTTTCAAGGAATCAAATATCTGCCCTAGTGAACATTCTGGGCTTAGAAAGTTAGATTTATGGTTTCTCAGACCTCATCTTTGAATATATAATGTAGGGTTTCTATAACAAATAATTTTCAAGTCAATTTCAGATAGTAGAGATGGGGAAAAGAACATCATAGGGGAAAAAAGGAGAGATAAAATTACAGAAATATCAAGAAGACGTAAGCAGCATTAGTTTTTCATACTTTGGTGTTAGAAAATAAGTTGCCAGGCAAAAATCTAATAGCTTTTCAGAATGTATAACAAAGTCAAATGATTAAGGGTAAAATCCTCTTGAGTTTGATTTCCAATGCAAGCATAACAGACAGACTGTCTTTTCACCTGTTATTTCCTTCATGCCAAATGCTGAAACACCACAGTGGACCAGTACCTGAAGGACTCCCAAGACCACCACTGTTGCATCTAAGCCTGAATTTTTCTTCTTTGCTATTTCAGAATTCTAAGCTTAACATTTTTATGTAAGCTAAGGCTTCCCTCATCCATGAAAAGAGACAACATCAGAAAGTCAGATCCAGAAATGCTGCAGGCTTCCAAAATCTTGAAACAGCATCCAAGCTCTCAGGAGTGCAAACAGTAAATCAAGTGTCCACAATGGCTCATCATGCCCAACAGGACCTAGATATTCTTTAAAAATAGAGCTGTGGCTCTTTCACCTAATTAAAAACAATTAAATTCTAATAAAAGGCTTTAAAAAAACAAGTATCTGGCATTCATCTGACTTTAATACATTCATTAAAATGCTCACAGTTCTCTGCTGCTCAGGTAACTTTATATATTTCCATATGCTGCAAGTTTAAGGAAAGGCACCACAAATACTGTCTCTCCCAATTTTCAACGTCTTCCTCAAACCTCTACAAGCCAAATATTGAGGCATACTGAATTGTACTAGCCCACTTGCCACATGCACTGAAAGAACCCTCCGCAGAGTATGTAACCTCAACATTTACCTCCAAGTCATGCATAATTGCAATTCATATACTCAAAAGGATAGGCAGACTTCCTAACAACACTTGTTTGTCATATCTGAAGCTATTGAGGGAAAGAATCTTCTGTTGGCTCAGCTTTGGATTAGAAAGTACAAAAAAAAAATCTCAAAGGAAAACAGCTACATTATATTTGATTTATTGAAGTTTCAGCGACAAGATTGCCAAGTTCCTTTCAAATAGACATACACAAATCTAGTGAGGTAGTAAGCATGAACCACACCTATTCTCTGAAGGTAATGGAGATCACACACAGCTGCTCCTTTCACAATATCTGGGATTTGTCATGCTACACAAATTGTTGTATAAAAATTTCCATTTTACAACATAAACTCATGTTTTAAAAAAATCCTGATCATATCCTCTGCCCTTTGAAAAAAAAGAACTGAAGAAACTGAAGAAACTTTACCACTTTTCCCCAGAAAGCTCTATGACATGTGGCAACTTGTTAAAACAGTCTTTACAAGGAACCTATTTTAGATTTTACATACCATCCCTGCTCCCCAAAAAACTATGAAAGGAAGATTCCACTGGGAGAGTGGGGAAAAGAAAAGTATGGGAATAGCCATGAAAAATTGCATACTGGAGATGTGTGTTCTAGGAGACTTGGTTCATATCCCTGTTTTTGCAAGTTCAGATGCCTTAAGGCTGGTCTCATAATACAGAAAATCTCAATTTTAAGACATCATTGCCTGGCATTAGGTACTATCTTTGCCTTATAAATACAGAAACCAAGTTCCAGATATGATTCTGATTTCTTGAGTTATTTATTTTTCAGACAGATAGAATTAAATTAGTTGGAAAAAAACTAATCAGCAAACTTTACACAATAACATTGGAAAATCTTTCTGCTGTTGCGAGTTCCTAGGCATGTGGTTCTCACTATGTCAAATCTGCCATGTTCTTATGCTGTCTTCCCTGACATTGTAATCCTGATATATGGAATATTTTACAGACTTCAATCTCCTGACAGGCATGCAGAATTCTCTGCACTATCTAGATAGGACAAAGTAAATTATTATAGGATGAAAAATACCATTTTGACACTGTTCCACTATGAGAGGAACAAGGGTTTCCTGCTCCTATCTTCTCATGGGTTTACAAAAGTCACAATGATACCTATTTCTTGAATTCAGCTGACATGAAAGCTGGAAATATGCTTCCTTTTCCTTTCATAATAGCAGTCTTTAACTACTATCACTAAACTATAACTACAGCTGCAAGTAATATTTTACAGATGCAATTTCTTCACAGAAAAGCTGAGTTATCCAGCAAATTAAACCCATGTCTTTTTAACTCTCAGTGAATATAGCTGTGTAATAAAATGGCTACGGAAGACATTGGTAGTTGGTTACTAGTGCCAGTTTTGCTACTGAAAACTTTAGGTCTGTGTCTTTGTACATTGTATAAACTTTGTTTGCCTGCAGCACTTGTAGCAAGCAATAGGCAAACTATGGTCAACATGTAGTACTCAAAAATGACATCACAAAAGAAAAAAAGGAAGTTTTGAGTTTTTCAGAGTAGGTCTCAGCTCCTGACTTGTTCTGGCTATTTCAACTTCACTCCTAGCAATACCACAAGTATTGCTCACTTTCTAAGACTTACTGTCTCCTCCACCAAGTAGTACATGATTTGTGAATTTTTACACTCTTCCACATCTAATAAGTCATCAGAAATATAATTTTTGAAATAAACAAAATACAAAGGACTGATCCATAATTGTCCAAAATAATTTAAATATGTGATTTTCAACTCCTAGGACACTGGAAAAATTCCAAACTACTTGAGAAGGAGAGGGAAGGAGTAGGCATTTTCACACTTCTTACTCAACCTGTTCTCCTGAATTCTTGAATATTAATTTGATCCAGAAAACAAAGGGAAGCATTCCTCAGTTATGGAGACAAGTCTAGTCTAGTCTTTCAACATGTAAAGTATATTGTAACATCACCGATATTTTTTCTCATTACTATTCTTTGCCCTTCTTTCTAAACAATATTGGTCTCAATTGCTAATTATATAATCCACTATTAAATTCTATTAGCTCTTTCTTCATGACCTCCCTTTTTTCTAACAGTACCAGAGCATAAGGCAAGAAAGTAAATCCCCTAAATTTGGGGCTGTAAACTCTCTATTTAGATCTGAGCAAGCCTCCTTTAGAAGGAAAATGAGAGTATCCCAAACTTGTACTTTGAAGTTCTGCATGAAGTAAAACAACTCTGTTAATGATTGACAGAACATCTCCCTAATCAAGCTCCATGCTCATGTTAACTTCCCCCAGCACTTCATGTCTCAGTGGCTAAGGTTTCTAAGGTAGCTTTGTTTTTTTGGTTATGCCCCTGAAATGCCATATTGAGTAAGAGAAATAGCATGTTAAGAAACTTCTAGCATAAGAGAGCAGCAAAACTTGCTTGTCTCTTTACAAATGTGAAAATCCTTCAGTGTGTAATACTACATATTTAAGAGCACAAACCCACTGAAACACTCTCAGTGTAATTAGGAAATGTGGATTTTGGAATTCATGTCTAAACATCTGATGGAAGTCTGCCCAGACAGGCAAAAAGGAATGAAAGAGACCAACTCTTAGTATTTTTATTTATAAATTCTAGTTAGCCCCCAGAAAGAGCAAAATGATTAATTTTATTTGTTCATACTAAATTTTGCTGTTGGAGTTTTATTCTTCATAAGTAATCTATTGTATATAATTTCAACTAAATTTTTAAAAAGCTTACTTTGAGGAAGCCAAATCATGATAATTTCATCACCATGGTGAAAGTTTTTGCAGCCATTGAAGAAACATGAAAGCAGTTGGTTACTCTGAAGATGCTGCTTAGAATAAAAGTATTTCTGCACATAAATGTAGCATAAAATAAAACATAACTGCACTTGAACTAAACAGTCATGTAAACAGCAATTGCTTACCATTTGGAAGCAAGTCTACATACAAAACTGACTATAATAATGTTTTCCCTTTTGTGATAGGGAACAGTTAATCACAGATTACAGGACAAACAGGGGCAACAGAGAGCATCCATTTATAACAGAGGTTGATTTTGGATCCAAGCTTGTTTTATCTGGCATATCAGCAATTCTACAGGAAACCACACTCAGATTAGAATGCAAAAGGTTGAAAGATTCACAACGTTATCAGATTTCCCATGCACTATGCTGTTGCTCTGGGCAGCATTCTAAGACTGGTAACAAAAGCCAGATGTAAAGCTAGGACATTACTTTTTAACCTTTATTTAAATTTAAAACTTCCTATTTATGCTGTTCAAATATCCAGTTTACAAGAGTTTGTTATCAAAGGCAAAAACATAGGCTGTGACCTGATTTAGAAGGCCACTAAACTTCTGCGTCCTTCATGCATTACTTGTCCTTCTGGGGCCTGACTGTGCAAACACTTAGCATTCCTCTAAAACAATAACTGGATAACTTTCAAAAATCCCATACTGAGCATGTAGAAGAAGAACACTGAAAGTGTACCACTCTTAAATAAAGGACAGTCTATTTACACAACTTTTTCTAGGGCCTGCTTCACCATTCTCTCCACACCACTGAGGATCGCCTTAACACAAATACTACATTTTAAACCCACAGATTCACCATGTTGCTAATTTTGTAGTCAGCTGATACATGTGTGGCTAATCATCCATATTCACCAGGACTGGAGTAACAGAATATGTGTTTTATATATATATATATATATATATATNTATATATATATATATCCGTGCATCATGACATGCATTGTTTAAAAAGCATCAGCCAGCAGAGTTTCCAGGAACATTGTGCTTGAATACTCCTATCTGGGAAGGAAACCTGACCCCAGGTTCTGTCAAGCAGATTAATTACAGATTTTAAGGAAAACAACAATCCCTCATCACACATTCCAAATAACTGAATGTAACAATATCCTGACAAGAAAGCCTCTTGCTTTGCAACGACGTGTTTCCAAGAGAAGAACTACTTCTGTTTCCAGGCCTATTAAATTATCCTCTTGAGCACTTTTTATGAGGCTGAAGACTGACACACAAACAAATTATTCAAGGTGTGTGCACCTCATCTTTCCCTTTCAAATTTTGTACCAAGTAAGCTGCCAGATCCAAGGATAAGTTTGTGGGCAGAGGACACGAACCTGCTAGATTTAATAAAATTACTAGAATACTAAAATTAATCCAGTATTCCATTATACATTGACTATATCAAAAGCACAATGCACTAATCTAAATATCATTTTACAGACCTCAATTATGAATGTGGATATGTAACTAGCTTAGCTGACCTTCCAAGTACACGTCTATTCTAGACAGATACAAAAATTTCAATTTAATGGAAATTATGCAGAAATATTCAATAGAGAAAGGGGATGTAGTATAACAATAATATTGGAACACAAAAATGCTTCTTCCAAGGATGGGAAATATGATCTGTCTCAAGTCAAGGATGTTCTTAAGAACACTATTTTAAAAAGCAAAGTGCCTCAGAATAGCTACAATCTCCTTACTTGTTTCTCCTTACAGTGTCTATTGCCACAGCTAGGTCATGTCTAAGGGCCATCTGTCAGCTTTAAACTACATGCGCTTTGTCTCAGTCCTATACCCATATTCTAGTATCAAAAACACAGATTTACCCAAAATTCTTGCCAAATTCTGAAAGCCCTAGATAATTAATTTAGTTGGAATTTCAATGCATCTCGGCAATATGCAGTAATTCTAATCTTATATATGTTGCATCTTAGGTAGAGCAACATAAATTGTGATGAAGCTTAAGTTCTCTGATGCATAATAGAGCACACCAGAGACAAAAATTCAGTTAAGATTTTAGTAAGAGAGAACATCCATTTACTAGAGATAAAATAGGTTAACACATCAGGGGTTTTTTAAGAAGAAAGCTACAAAGATTTTCAGGAAGAAAACAGCTTGTGTGTGATGGCCAATTTAAAAACAAGTAAATAAATGTAAAGCAAATATACTAATTCACTTTCATGCTAATTATATTTCCTAGTGGAAACTAAGGATGAGAAGTATCATATCTTAAAATCTCTTTAGGCCCAATAAGACTAAATACACTCTTACACATTAAATCCACCTTAAAATCTAATAAGGTGCCAGATACAATTAGCTCTGCTAATAAAAATTAATCTGAATTCTCTTACAGTAAGCCTCTAAAACCTTGAGCTTACTTCTTAAGACACTTTATCCAATAAACACTGAATCCTTTGCTGAAGTTTATCAGCACTGGTAAAAATTACAAGAATTATTTGTACATAAGGAATTATATTACTGTTTGGCATTACTCATCGTAAGGTTTTTCATAAAACATAGATACACTCATAAGTGCATATGCAGGAGTGATTAATGTTTATGAAACAGAACAGTGGGATTCCAGAAGTACCATATGATGACATGTCAATATTTTGATCCTCACACACTTAGAACAGCTGTTTCTTCAGCCCAGCTGATACAGTGAAAACATCTCAAATTCAACACAGATAAGTTTAATTCCTAACAAAAGGGACTACTGTGGATCTGCATATGTAATTTTAAAGAACATACCATTTCCAAAATTAGTTCATCTTAAATTTTTGGTTTACTGTTAAGGTACTGCTGTACAGTCAAAGGAGCTGATACAAAGACAGAAACACTGCCTCATTTAAACAGGAAACAACACTAAATGCTTCTTAATAGCTCTGTGTAGCCACTCACTCTCTAGTTTTCAACTACAGCTAATGTTTCAATTTAACAATACATTCTGACACCCCTGGGACCCTCTGGCCCCTCTTGTTCTTCCAGACATTGTAGAAATAAATGGCTTGCACACGAATACATCCAGCAGAGCAGTAAGACAGAACAAAATGTTATGTTCTGTGTTGTATACTTCTTCCATAATGTCTTGGAGTTGAATTCTTGCCACGAGGAAGCCAGTAAGAATTTCACTGTAATTTCAAACAAACCTAACTTTCCTCTAAAATGAGTACATATCACACAATTTTACTTAGATTATTTCAACTAACAGCCATCAAGGAAAATAAGGTAGTGATTGAGAGAAAATTGCTTCATTGGACTCTCTGTGGATTTGGTTTAACAGGGAATACATAAGTTCAGTTTCACTTCCAGAAAATAATTGTAGAGGAATTGTCATACTGTAGACAGATCCTACATTTTTAAACTAATTCCAGAAGTAATTGAAAGGTCTGCTATGCAGAATACAGGAGCTTTTTAATACGAAATTTAATAATTACTTGAGTTTATTAAACTGATTGAAGAAACTAATTTCATCTCATTCTAGATTGTCTTAATAATGTTGACTCACTTTGAAACTAAATGATGTATTACAAAGATACTTAGGTCAATTAATGGATTCATTCATCAATGGATTTTCAGATAATTGAAAGTATTTATTTTCATACCTTTCACCTAAATTTCCTTTTAATTCCCGGAAACTACTCCACACTACGGGACAAGAGTAGCTTAAGAGAGTGCTCACCTTTTATGGGTCATGTGTGAAGTCATGCACCTGAGCAGTATAAAGGTTCCTACAGGCACAGTTTACCCTGGGGGTCTGTCAGGTTATCTTAGGCACACCCTGCTCAGCCACTCAGCTTCTTTGGCACAAAACTGATGGAGCCCATGCAACAGTTACGGGGAAGAAAACTGCCTGTTGTCACAACAGCAACATCAGTCTGTTCAGCCCAGAGCAAAGAAGCTTGTGTGAAGACCTCATAGAAACCTTCCAGGACCTGAAAGGGGCCTACAGGGAAACCAGGGATGGACTCTTCATCAGGAAGTGTAGTGACAGGACAAGGAGTAATGGGTTCAAACAAAGAGGAGAAATTTGGTTTAGATAAACTTCTTTACTGTGAGGATGGTGTGGCACTGGAACAGGCTGTCCAGAGCAGTTGTGGATGCACCATATCCCCGTCAGTGTTCAGATCCAGTCTGGATGGGGCACTGGGCAACCTGGTCCAGTGTCCTCTGCCCCTGGCAGAGGCATTGGAACATGATGATCTTACAGTCCCTTCCAATGCAAGTTATTCTGTGATTGTTACAGCAGAAGAAAAGAGGCAGTAGTTAAAGGTGATGTAACAGCAGGAGTTGTTTTCACTTTACAACAACTCATACAAACCATTATTTATATAAACTATAAATCTATTTAGGCCTTACTTTTCCTAACTTATTCAAACTGCCTATTCAGTGACACTGTCTGTTCTGTGCTTCTTAATGTTTCCAGGCACCAGTCTTTCCATGAAAATATTTACAAATAAAATTAAGGAAAAGTGACACTGAGAATTTCTTGCATGAGAAATGTGAAACAGGTTTGTTTCACAAATACACATAAGTGAGGTGGACAATTAAAGAACAGTCTATGTTCAAGCCACAACACATTTCACCATTTTTTAAGCAGACTGCCTACAAATTATCCCATCTTCCACAGAGATGGTGAGATACACATGAAAATTGGTGGTCTATAAATGATTGTGTGTAGAACTGGAACTCCTGATCAGTCATAGCAGCTTAGATAAGGCAGAACACTTGCTACTTACTGGATCTTTAATAACTGAGTTATAAGAAACTAGCTGAACCCTGTTTAGCTGCATGCTGCATTTTCTCATGTTAAGTGAAGAAGAGCAGACCACTATAAGAATTACAAAAAATTACTGAATAGCTTCCAATGTAACTAATGTTCACATCTATCAATTCAAGACTAATTCCATCCCAGACAGGCATACAGCTTGTCAAAACCTTTATGATTTTTTCCATAAACTGGTTCTTTCCTTTTTCTTTGTGAAATCATAGTTTATGATACTCAACTATGATATTCTCAACTGCTCTTCTGAAAACCCAGGTCTACTATTATAGCCCTTATTAATATGTCTAATACACATTCCTTGACAGTCTTTTTCTCCATATAATTTAAAAAACCACTCTGGATCTTGCCAACACAACACAATTATCCATGTCTTTACTAATTCTATACTTTAATATGTCTATAAATGTGTTCAGTTCTAACTCCACAGTTACAAGTTTACCACAGGAGGCCCTTTTGAATATGAGCATCATATTTGCTGCCTTCTATTTCTCCTCTAATGAAACTGTTCATATAACCTGTTCAACAATCAGTTGTATAATGCCATTACTTTATCAGCATTTTCCCACCAAATTCTTTACAACAATTCAAATACCTATTTCTCCTAGAGTTGTTGAGCTGAAAGCATTCCTCAGCTTTAATTTGTATCAAAGTTGATTTCACAAACATTTTTGCACTAACAACGAATTCTATACCCAGAGACGATAACTCCATAAATCAGCTTTTCTATCCTCCTGTATCTGCTGTTTAGATCAAAACCCCATGGATATTATCTATGTTTTCTATAATGCTAAATACAATCAAAAATTACTGTGTACCTTTCATTAGTTTGCTCATCACCACAATTTTCCTCATCAACTATTTTATACATGTTATCCAGCACTCTATGACCTCTGCCTATATGGCACTTCTATCTTAATCCCAAAGAGCCTGGAATATAAAGACAAGGTTTCATGTCTCTAAAGGTTAATTCCTAAAGCAAAAAGCTTCATTTCTTAACAGTAATCTCACAGAATATCTAATTTTTTTTTTCTTACAGACCGACATAAATAGCCTTGTCTCCCAAATTTTTTACCCTCAAAAAGTACATTGTGTTCCTCAATGTTTTTTTAAAATGAGCACTGACAAGCTATATATGTTTCTGTAATCTCACATGTATCTGTAAACCATGTGTTCAAACGAAAAGCCACAAATTACTAAAATAAAGCCCACATTTTATAGACAATGAAAAACAGAAACACTTTGCAAAAGCTATACACACAGTTTTGCACTCTGTCCAAAGTAATAAACTAAAACAAGCACTGATCTCCCTCCTCCTTGTGGCACACATGCGATATTATTATTTTGAGTGACATTATGGGACTAAATTGAGGTGCCGGCCAAAAGCAGACAAGTAGCTACATAAAAACCTCGTTATAAGAGAAGTTTAAAATAGATCTTTTGGGACAAACATATACTGCAAATGGAAGCAAAGTACTGTACAAACAGCCTTCACATGTGTGAGTACCATGAAGAACCCAGACATTAGAGTGAGGTGCATACATTGGTTCCTTTAGATATTATTCTCTAAGAAATACACTCGAATTTGAAATCATGAGTGCACTAACCCTGACCAAAAGATAAGGCTTATCCTCAATGACTCAGTCTAAGAGCTTGAGTTCCACTTTATTCTTGTGAGACAGTGCCTCATTTCACCAAGAACTGACTCAAGCTCTTGATGCACATGATGATGATGATGATCATGGTTATTGTTGCTTTCCCCATCACTTTTATATGCCACAAAAGTTCTTTCACTAATTAAACTATGAGTTCAAAGTCACTTTTAAATAACTCCTACCAATATGGCAGGCAGATTCAGTACTTTTTCTCCTGTAGTTAGCAAGCTATGAAGTTGATACAAGCATTTAACTATTAATTTTTTCTGGCAAATGACTGTCTCACTCTCTATGTCAAAGCTCCAGTGGGGCGAAGAAGCTGAAGCGGCATTCATAATCAATGATTACAGGGCATGCATGTAAAGGCATCCCACTTACTCTGAATTTAGAAAATATTTCTCATATTTACTACATAAGCATACCAAAAGTGATACTTACAGACCTTAATTCCACACAACGCACAACCTTAATACAGTGGAACTAATTTAGAAGGCTGTATCCAGCTGTAGAAAGACATTGTGCTTAAGAGAATAACTCAGTGTGCATATTACAAATATATTTTTCAATTAAATGTGTGGGTGTTTTTCCCACAGTAAAGAAAACCTTTTTGTGTGAGGATTCAATCATCTTGAAGAAGGAATGGTCAATATAAAATAATCCCCAGGTGCCCCAAAATCAAAAATCAATGAGAAATATGCTCTGGTTTATGCCATGAACTACATGTGAGAATCCCTTTATTATTGGGGTGTTGCCACAATTGTCATAAAAGTTGGCTAAAAAAGTGATCCACAGGGATGAAACAGTATCAAGAATAGCTTTTTTTTCTCATAAAATTAACTAATTCAGCAGTGTCAATGATGGCTTAAAGTTAAACCTAAGAAATGTACTCGTGGTGGTCTGCAATCTCTTTGCTGACATGACAAAAATTTATGCATAATTCACACAGTCAAATTAAATGTGCAAGTGCACCACATCCCAAACCAGCTCTGGGATTTGCACAAACATACTTGTTCCATTCCTGGTGGTTCCACATACCAAATTCAAAATCCCTGTATTTTTTTTTGCCATGTCACTTTGTCCTCTTTGAAAGGCATGGATTTCTTCTTGTTCTGTAGAGCTTTGTGGCTTTCAGAGGAATCTAGAGAATCACATTATCACCATTGCAGAAGTGCTCAGAAAATGCACAAAATAGTTATCACTGCCACACAGCATTTTACCACACATATTTAGAAACATAGCGCTATGTAAAAATAATGCTTTTTGTTCCTTCTCCCAGTCGAAAAGTTATTCAACAACAAATGTACAGCAGTAGTTCTGCATTCCAAGTGCAGGATAAACGCCAGGAAAGTTAATATATAATACAATTCTTTACAGTAGTGATTATCCAGACACTTCTGTGGAACAGGATTACAGGCTGTTGACCAGTTAGCATAAATAGAGTAATAAACTGCCACATTCAGCATCTCCCATCAAAACCTAAAGATAGCCTGAGTGAAAGTGGCACCAAAAACTCTCAGGGTTCATCTAAGAAGCAGTTGTGTATGTAGAAAACCAAACTAAATCCTAAATCAACTCTCACTATCACTGGAAGTGTGCAGAAAAACAGGGGCTCTGATTTCTTTTGCTTGCACCTCCAACCTCCTGATTGCCAATCCCCAGCATTGCTCTATTTTCCTGTAGCAGTGGGAAACACATTACAGTATTCTAATTCCTTCTAACTCACCTCGAAGAACATCCCCACTTATTGGGGTAGGTGAACAATGAGAAGATATAGTAATTTGCCATTAAAAAAATTGATAGTATAAAAATAAATTTTATACAATATTTTGTTCACTTTTAGGTAACTTTCTTTTTTATTACATCTTAAGTCCATGAATCATGATGGTAGTACATGCACGTCAGTTGGAACAGAGCAAGGCATTGTAATGGTATTTGGATAATCCACTCTGCAGGAATGTTCATTATTCTTCCTGAGCTTTCACAAGAGTTCCCTGGCATAATGCTGCTACAGCTGCTTTACAGTCTAATGTTATTACAAGGTCTGATTCAAAGATAATGTCTGTTAGAGGAATCTGGCAGGGTGCAAGAGTCCTATGAAAATCCTTGTGATGCTAAGGTGCAACTAATGGAGACTGAACTGCTGCAAAAAAATGTGAGGAGTAACAGTTATTTGTTTTGAGTGTTGCAAGAATCCTGAGCAATCTTTGTTATTTGTCAGCACAAAAATCACACAAATCCAAGGTTTTTTTTTCTGGAAATCTTATAATTTTTCTAATAAAAATAAATCATAAAAAAGTCTAATCTCAACCTTACCCAGAGTACAGAAGTGATGCAAAATACCATTTTCTTCAGAACCTTTCTTATCTACATGTTTTGGATTGAAGAAAACATGAAAACTGCAGAAAAACAGAAACTAGGAATTGACTATCAACTACAGTAGCTGGTAAAAGAGAATAAATAACATGTAGTCATCAGCAAGAGCCAGCTCATGAAATAGTTTTATTGGCAAACACAAGGAATTCCCTTTCCTGTTACAGACACATGGATGGAATCAATATAAAGTTTAACAAAGATAACATTTTGGTCTATATTTTACATCTGCAAGCAAGATTTGGTCTGTATGATTACTAGCATGGCCTGAGTTGCTAGTTGGTGACATATGAGCTCACATACTCTAGACAGAACTCTTGGTTAGGAGAAAATTATCCAGTAATTAAGGAATTATTATCTATGAAAAAAAGCTGGTAAAGAAAAGGAGATCATTAGGTATGCACACTGGTTCACATTTGTCACATCTGTGTCCACAAGGCATCACCACCATTCCTGACCTGGAAATATAAGTCAGGACTTCAGGGGTGGGGGGAGGAAAAGGGAAAAGGGAAAAGGGAAAAGGGAAAAGGGAAAAGGGAAAAGGGAAAAGAGAAAAGGGAAGAGAAGAGAAGAGAAGAGAAGAGAAGAGAAGAGAAGAGAAGAGAAGAGAAGAGAAGAGAAGAGAAGAGAAGAGAAGAGAAGAGAAGAGAAAAGAAAAGAAAAGAAAAGAAAAGAAAAGAAAAGAAAAGAAAAGAAAAGAAAAGAAAAGAAAAGAAAAGAAAAGAAAAGAAAAGAAAAGAAAAGAAAAGGAGAAAAATCCACCCTGCACCAGGAATTCATGCTGCCTCTTATTCCAAAGTACTATAATCTCAAAAAACTGTCAGTCCAAGTAGCTGGATAAGAAATTAGAACATGTGTGGGTGGATTCCTTCCTCCAGCCTGAATTAATTAAAAATGATTGTTTGCTGTATTATTTTAAAGCGGATTTTTGGAACAGGTTAAAGAACCACTGTTCTGACTTTAGCATTTTAAGCCTAATAAGAATGACTCATGTAAAAAACTAAGAGGAAAAATTAATAATAAGGAAGTTAAATATAAAGTGAGTCTTACCATCTTATGTTCTTATTTGTTGCTTGGAGAAATTCACACATTCATGTACAAGACCTACCTCATTCGCTTTGGCTGTGGTTATTTCTAGTTAAAGCATGTACACAAAAAACTCATGTCTCCAGTCAGTCTGGGCAATTCTACCTATTTCTAACAGCTTAGGCTGGCCCTTTACTATTTCTCACATTCTAAACCTTAAACACATATTAATTTCCTCTGCTTTCACTTTCTCAGCCAGTTATTAAACTACAAGAAAGTGATATGGAAAACAGCTTTGAAGTAAAAAGTTAAAAGCAATTACAACATATATTTGAGAGCAGCATTTTGGGACTGGTTAATCTCTAATGATTGGACAGCAGTAAATACAGCTAAAGGAGTTGCTGGAACTGATTACGATTTTGAACACATACATTTAAATAAATAACAATAAAAAAGGAACAGATATCATAATTTCCAGATCACCAAAAAATTTATCTGCCAAAACATTAAACAGCATACAGACTGACTGAAAAGGGAACACATAGAATGTACTATACTGCAGCACACCTTCAGTGAACAAGGCTTGTTACTTGTTATAAAATCCTGGAGATGGATTAAGTAAGTCTTTAAAAAAAAAATACACAGAATTTTACACATTCTAAGATGCCAGCCCTCCACTACAGATGTATTCTCTTTCACATTTTTGAAACCAGAGTTCTACATGTTGACTTACATGTACTGCATGGGTTTGATAATGGCAAAATTCTACCTTTCTTCTTGCAAAAGATAAAGTACTTTGGCACTCTTTCTCTTAAATAGCCATTGATTTTCAGTGATCATATCTTATAGATTTTTGCATTTTTTTTTTTATATTTGCTGATATTGGGTGACAGACTCAAAATTTATTCAGGTGAGGACAAGCTGATAAACAATCATCTAAGCCTTCTTTTCTCAGGAAAGTAGAATGCAAATTTACCAACTAATTCTCTTACAAGCTCTGTTCTCCAAACACAGCCAGCACAATGCTTTGAATTTTTAAATGCCATCAGCCATGATGGAAATGCTCTCTGTTACAAGATTAGAGCTGGGTCGTGTTGGTGAGCTTTGAAATTGACCTTACTGCAAAGAAAACCCTACTAAGAGAGAGGAAACTTGACTTCCGCTTTTACAGATTACATAAGCAAAGCATCTGGGGTGTTTTTTGTCTCAGGAAAGAGAGAATCTAAGTCTACACACATTCTTCATTCTTAGGATCTGAAATACTAAACTTATGTCCTATTAGCCTTGCTTCTTGACTTTTCAGAGCATAGGGTACAATACACACATTTCTGTGTGTTGTTTGTATGTGGGAAGGAATCTTGTAAGTCCTAGTTACAATGACATAACACAGAGAACACAGTTTCGAACTAAACTCTCCAGAAACTTGTTTAAAAAATGTACACCTACAGAGAGACTTAAAAATATTGACCTGCCTGACACCATCCACTGCCTAACAGACGGGCACTAGTTATATCCTGCTGATGTTCACCCCTCCTTTCTCTTTCAAGTGAGAAATCTCACTTTGACTTTATAGGCATCCTATATACATCACCACTTGGAGTCAACTTACACTTCCTTCCACACATGCAAAAAGCACCTGTACTCCATGAATTATCTCCACTGATGTCAGCAGCTGACATTACAGATCAAGTTACTGTATGGTGTATGTTCCATAGCCCTGTCCCTTCTATTCACACCTTTCACAGACACATAGCTTCCATTCTCTCTCATAACAGATACTGAGATCCTTTTAAAAAACGCATGCATTCGAGATCAAAAGAAATTTTACATTACCTTCTAAATTACTATTTTGATTCTCTCCCATTCCACATCGAATAGGATGAACCAAGGCTCAAGATTCAAAGGAACATTACATTGCACTTCGGTCAGTTTACCTTAACTGCAAGTTATGTACATCTTTAAGAGACACTGTTGAAGAATGCACATGCCTTCCTGGTCTTAATTCTTCCATTTTCTGAGAAACTGCACTGGTTTCAGCTTGGATAGAGTTAATTTTCTGCACAGTGGCTCACAAGGGGCTGTGTTTTAGATTTGTGTTGAACACAGTGATGACAATACAGAGATGTTTTTGTTATTGCTTAGCAGGCCTTACACAGAGCCAAGGCTTTTTCTGCTTTTTGTACTGCCACGTTCGTGAGGAGGCCAGAGGTGTATAAGAAACTGGGAGGAGACACAGCTGGGACAGATGGCCCCAAATAACCAAAAGGATATTCCATACCATATGACATCATGCTCAGTATATAAAGTGGAAGGAAGAAAGCAGGAAGCATGAGATGTTTGGAATTACGGTGTTTGCCTTCCCAAGTAACTGTTATGCGTGACAAGGCCCTGCTCTCCTGGGGATGGCTGAACACCTGCCTGCCCATGGGAAGCAGGGAATTAATTCCTTGCCATGCTTTGTTTGCCTGCAGAGCTTTTACTTTACCTATTAAACAGCCTTTATATCAATCCATGAGTTTTCTAGCTTTTACCAATCTGATTTTCTCCCCAGTCCTGCTGGGACTTGAAGAAGTTCAAGGAGTGAATAAGGGGCTGTGTGGTATTTGGTCATTGGCTGGGGTTAAACCATGACAGAAATTCTGCATGCCTACTTAGTGTTCAAAAAACAAAAGAACAGATAATACGTGTAGCTAAAAAAAAAAACAAAAAAACCCCAACAACAACAAAAAAAAGCTTGAAATTAACTCCAGGTTTCTAACCACAGTAAGTCTTCTAACAATTTAAAAAGAAAAAAAAAAAAAATAACCACAAGAACAGAAACAAAAAAAGAAATACAGACTGTTCCCATCTTTGAGGTGCAAAATGTTCTTGAACTGTTCTGTTCTATAAAACAACATGGGAATTCATTGTGATGTCTCAAATACTGTTTTTCAAAGCATTGCAGCTCTGTTACATAATTTTGTCCACAGACATCCAACTGGTGCTAACAATTAGTAAGCAACCAACGTTATGGTTATTACCAAATAACATTTAAGTCGAAAAACAAAAGCTGTAAGTCTAAAGATACAAACCACAGGTCCAGTAACATTCTTGTACATGTTAAAAATCCCCCAGGACTTCAGTGAAGTCAGACTTTCCTAACTTTTTGCATTACAGAGGAGTTCATTATCTCTTTGTCTGTAGTGGGCAACACAGTGACATCTACATAGTGCTAGCACCTCCTAGCAGCTGCAACAGATCTTAAAAAGAAATTTAGAAGACAGTAAATGGCATAAAAATTTGGCAGGCCAGGACTTGAATTCAACTGTTAAATTTAGAAGGTCCAGCCACCACATTAACATTTAATTAAAAGTCCTAGGATTCTTCATGGAATTACTAGAACTCACTTATATTATAAGTGATGAAGCAGATGAACACCAAGCACACCCACTTCTAATTTAAAAGGGAAATAATTAACATATCCCTTCACTGTTGAGGTTAAAGGAAACCATGATACTGCATAAACAAAATTACATTCTCTTTAAGTGTCTCTGTGTGTATGTGTGTGTGTGAGAGATAGAAAGAGAATACTAAAAGAAATGCCACATCAATGTTAGACAAAAAAAATTAATTAGGGAAAAAAAAAAAAAACAGCAAGAAGAAAATGCATTATGTACTGTATTTTAAATGCTCTACTTTTAAAATCACAGTCTTCAATGTTTATCAATAAGTCATCATCTAAACACAGTCTAATTCTGGATGAGTTTTTATCCACACAGGCATTTGATCAACTGCCATTTATTCTCATAAAGCAAAATTCATATTAAGGAGTCAGTGCACCACGTTTTCCAAAGTAAACCCTAAATTGTAAAAATTCCTAATCCATAATGTTCACCCTATTATGTGGCATCAGGGTCACAGGAAAGATAGCTGTTAATCCAGGAGCTTGAATTAATTTTATTTTGACACACCCACAGTATCTTCTAACTGAATTCATTCCAGCAAGCCTAAAAATGTTAAGAGCACAAATGTAAGCACCAGAAGGAATATTGTGGGCTGAAGAATGATTTTAAGAATTTCCTATGAGAGCTGAGAAATTGACTAAAGTTTATTTCTCCCATACCTGTACAACACCCTTTGTGATCTTTCCACAGAACACTAACTGAAAAAGCAAACAAAAAAAAAAAAAACCAAAAAAACAAAAAAAACCAAACCAAACCAAAAAAAAAAAAAAAAACCTTTAAGGTTCAAAAAACCAAAAACCTGAAAGATGGNNNNAAACAAAAAAACAAAAAAACAAAAAAACAACCTTGTAGTGTCAACACACCTAAACACTGTATGATGGTATGTCTAAGACATTTACTACCCATGCAGGATAAAATTGATTCCGCTCCCATTCCCGTCGTGGTTAGCTTTTAACAGAAAAGCTTTGTGACGGGCTAAGTGCATCAAATTGCCACCTGAACTAAAAGCAGTACAGGCAGCCCACACGTGTTTCAACACAGCCTATCAAGCTTCCCCTGTCACAGAGATGCCAGCAGACGGGCACATCCCGGCTGGAGGAGGGATGCCGGCAGATCAGCCCGTAACGCTTATGTGACGCTTCGGGGACGAGGTCGCGTCCTCCAGCGATCCCTCACCTACACGATTTCCCCCCGCGCGTCCAGCCACAGCGCTGCCATCTGCGCTGCTGCGAAGCGGGGCATTAAGCGCGTGTGTGAGGGACCGGGAATTGCGGCGGGAGGCGGGATGTGCCGGCCCCGCAGCGCAGCCCCCGCAGCAGCCCCTCCTCGGCCCGGCCACCGAGGTACCAGCGGTGGTGCCGCCCG
>VZRH01006292.1:505720-547390 GCA_013397555.1 Urocynchramus pylzowi
CCGAGTCCCCTCTCTGCGGGCTGGGGGTCACTTGTCACGCTCGGTCCCTGTCCCCTCGTCCCTCCCGTCACCACAAGGACTCCCGAGCTGGTGGCGAGGTCGCCTCCCCCTCCGCGCACTCCGCGGTCCCGGCCGGGCGGGCGAGGCGCGGGCTCCCCGCTCCCCTGTACCTCTTTGCGGCGGCGGCGGCGGCGACGGCGACTGGCCTCGGCTGCCGAGCGCCGCCAGCAGCAGGANGAGCCCCGCGCGTCGGGAGCGGCCCGGGGGCGCCGGGCCGGGGGAACAGCGCGGCCCCAGGATCCAGGATCCAGGATCCGGGCTTCAGGCGCCCGGCGGGCACGAGGCGCCGCGCGAGGAGGGCGGCACGTGCCTGCCCGACGGCGGCTCCCCGGAGCCGGGAAGCGTTCTCGCCTGGAAGTGTGCTCGCCATTTAAATTAGCCTTTGTCAGCTTATCCGACGGGGAAAAAAAAAAGAATACCTGCGCTGTGACGGGGGGAAATAATAGCTTTGAGAAACGAGGGTTGCGACGGAGTCAAGCACATTTTTCCTGCCGTGCCCGGGAGTGGTATGTCAGCGCTAGCCAGGCATGACAGGGAAAAAAATCCATATTACTGCATAAAGGAAAAATTAACCTTGCACTAAAATAAAATGTGAGTTGAAAACTATTGCATAGTTCTCCTGAAAAAAAATAAAATTGCTTTAAAAATGTCCATAAAAAAACTAGGTTGCATCATGGAGCAGTCTCCCAGCCTATGTGTGAGCACAGAGAAAGGACGTCATGGGCTGTTAGAAAGGGTATATCTCTCAATTCACAGTATATCTGTGGCATAAAACCAAGACTGTGCTGGCAGCCCAGTTCTGACTTGGATGATCATCTTCACAAGTCTTGTACCACTGCACTTCAAATTGAGCTTCCCTTGTAATTCACATCAAGATTAAGCAATTCCCAACAGAAATACTTCAGTATCTATGTGCTCATTGCTGTAGCCAACAGGATAAGCACGCATTTGGTACAGTTACTATTTCAGCTCTCAAGTCACAGTATTTTCCATTGGTAAATTTGCCTGTCACTCCAAACCCAATGCAAGAATGCAGAATTTTGCATATAGTAGACTGTTGCATCCAGCCACACAGCCAATTTGTTTCTCTCCCTGTCATCCCACTCAAAGCAGACTCATTCTTTCTCTTCTGATGCACTTAGCCTATCACAAAACCTCTGTTCTGAGGTTTCTCCCGAACAGCCTGAGCTCTACTGCTGGAAGTCCTGTTACTGGACACTCATTGCTTCCATGGCCTTTGGGAAACTGCTCCTCCAGCACAGGACACAGGACAGCAGCAAGAATGCTCTTGTATGGCTCAGCCATTTGTCACTTGTAAGTCAATGGAAAATACTCAAGTCCTCTTGCAAAAAAAAATTATGTATATGTGGTCTTCTGCACTTCTTACTGAGAAACCCAGGTTCAAGGTTTACCTTGATGCTTTCTCATCTTGTCAGCTATTTGCTGTGTTGTGGAAGTATAGATAATCAGTGAACTGGGAGGGACTGAGAAGGAGATGGTGTTTACGACTCTATCCACAGTTTTATCGCTATCAATATTTATTTACTCTGTGAGGTGTTTCCTACAAGCAGTAATAGTTGCTACTTTCTTCTGGCTGCTTCTCCCTTTGCAATTCCCTTCATGTAAAAACTTTGACTGCAAGGAATTATGTATATGTGCAAGAGGAATAATCTAGTGAATTAAGTACAGCTGATAAACACTCCAACCCAAGTATATGTCAGTAGCTTGGAGAATTTAGTGCCAGTTTCTTACTTAGGGATCTGACTACATCAGCATAGGTTTGACACATTTATTGGTTGAATTTGGTCAAGTGTAGTGGCAGCTGCTGCATAAAAGCCATACTAACAAGAGTTGCATACTCCTCCAGCTGGAGAAATTCCTTCCAGGGCTCCAAAGCTGCAAGTGCTTCAGATGAGTTTCAGGTAATACTCCAGAAGCAGATTATAGAAACTGGAGGTGAGACCTGAAGGTCTCACTCTGCTGCTTTGTGTTAAGGGCTCATCAGATCCAATGAAAATATCTCCATGACTTCTGATCTCCATGAATTTGAGATCAAGAGCAGATTCATTTTAGGGGGGGTCTCTACTTCCCCAAAGATCAATATTACACCAATATTAAATACAGCAGATTATTTACCTGAGCTTTTATTTGAATCAGTTTATCCTGCTGTTGAGCCTGTGTAGTCTTTAATGTGAGGATATGTTGTGAGAATTCAGCCTAGTTTCAGTTTAGCAGCACTGCTGGCATGCCCAGGTACCTCATCACCTGTCAGAGCCAACACTGACTAACTCTGCACCAGAGATACAAACTTTTAATGCTTTGGGGACACCAAGAGGCCAGAGATGCCAGGAAGACCTGCTGAATCATTCAATGATTTTTCACATCTGAACTACAGGAAATAATTTCATACCATAAAACACCAAGCTGTATCAAGAAGCAGCAAGAGCAAGCTGCTCCAGGAAGAGAAGCACGTTAGAAGATGAAGTGTCACCACTGAGGTAAGCAGGGCAGTGTCCTCCTGCAGTCTCTGAATGCAGAAGGAGCAGATCTGAGGGTAATAACAAGGATCAAACAAAATAACAGGTCTCCAGACAAGTGCATAGGCAGGAGACGGATCTGAGATCAAGTCTGCAAATCAGGATTAGGATCAGTGAGGTGCAGAGGGATGCACAGGTGTATCTGCAATGTAAAACAGGCTGGGGCTGGGGCTAGAAATTAATTGCAGCATCCACTCCTTAAATGCAGGGAGAAACAAAGTTTTTCCAAGCTCTTCCTTCTGCATCAAATGTGTCACCACTGCCTGACACAAGGTTACATGGCTGTGCCAGGTCAGAAGTGGCCTTGAGCGTAGGCAGACAAACCCATAGGAGTGAGGAGAGAAGGCTGCAGAGCCTGTAGCAGAGCCTGTAACTGCACCCAGGGCCATGACAAGCTAGATAAGAAGTTTTTCAGCCAAGCAGTGGCTAAAGGGGCATTAATGGTAGTCTGTACTGAGGATGGAACTGCTGGGCTGAGAGGAGGATGTGAGTAAAATCAAATAAGGACTCATCTGGGAACTGATATGACAATATTTTCATTACTTTGAGTTAAAGAGAGGGGCTTTTAAATTAATTCTACTCATATAATAGGATTGGGGAGAACCAATGTATATTTTGTAAATTTCTTTTGCATTCATGTATAGAAATATACATAGTGAGTTTATACAATTTTTTTTCTCAATGATTCAAGCATAAAAAAATCAGAGGATCCTAAATGCTATAAGATCCTGGGTCATGCCAATAAGGGCTATCAGTGACAGTTTCTTATGAGAATGATCAATAAAGAATAACCCCAAACTCCTGGCTGGAAGTCAGTGAGTCACAAGGCATTTTTGAGTCACCAGAATGGTGCAGCTATGAAATAAGCAAATAAAGCCTAGGATACATAAAGCTTAGCATCAGGGAAAATATTTCCAGTGAAGATATGAAAATTAATACTGTTGCATCCCACCTAGGATATCACAGGGAATTACAATCACGCATGTTCAAGAAGAATTTATTCAGACTTTAAACAGAGCAGAGGCCTCTGGGGAAGGGAGAGCTTATCTGAGACAGATTAGAAGGGTTTGATTTGTTTAACCTAGGAAAATAAGATATGAGACATTTCTAAGTGTAACAGGGATGTTAATGGATGCAATTGTCATAAAAGGAAAAGAGCATAAGCAAGATACGGATCATTATAGGCTGGAAAATGGAAGATAGTTTCTAATCATAAGATGTGGAAACAGCTTTTGTTAGGAAAGCAGAGGGGAAAAAATAATCGATTTAAAAGTAGACCTTGGCAGATTTATGAAAGTAATTCCATGACAAACTTGCCTGCAAAAGGCAGGAGGAATGGATTTGATAACCTGCATGACCCTGTCCTGTGTTGTTAAGTGGACTGCAATCAAAGGATAAAGAAAATAAACATTAAAAACAAGCTTTAAAGGATAAAGAGAAGATTCAGATGCAGCACTTAGGATGAGTTGAAGTTGTGAACCACAAGAATCAAAGAATTAACCTATTTTAGAGGCAAGGTGAGAAATGGTCTGTGATTTGGACCCTAGTCAGGAGGAACCAGGATGTCCTCATGCCAGGTTTGTGATCGCCCAAAGTAGGTGTTAGGGAAGGGGCTGGCAAAAGACAAGTTAAAAGACAGACAAGGGATAAAGAAATGAGATATGTGACTAGGAATCAATATCAAAGTAGAGACCAGAATTAAAGATCAAAGTAGACAAAGGACACATGAAGAAAAGAGAGAAACTAACACTGATAGAAAACTGTTCTTGTGAATCCCTCTGTTGCCAGGGTCACCGAGTATTGTCAGTTTAAAAGCTGATGCAGATAGCTGCAGGTCAGAAAGCAATCCTGTAAAATTAAGGGGGAAAGAAAGGAAAAATAATCAAAAGAACAGGGGGAGGATAGAATAGGCCTGGGCCTAGGTAATAAAGAGAGGGTAACTATAATTTGGCAAGAAAAACTATGAAGAGAGGATGACAGCAACAGCAGTCCCTGCATTCTGAGGAAGCTAGAGTCAAGAGCAGAGTTGTTACAGTTTGATGAGCTACACATGGGATCAGGATGGAGCTCATTTCAGACTAGAGCTCGTTTTGTTTCAAACCCTCCATTTTGCCTTGCTCACCACCCCTGTAATTAGTCAGATTAATTAGTACACTCAACCCACTTACTGTCATTATTTATCATTAACTCTTATAAAAGCTTAAATGCTCATCTGTTAGTATCTCTGTATTGGCACTTACACATAAGGAAAAGAGAGGAGTCATGGACTTGCCTGATATTGGATTCTGTGGGCCATTTGCAAGTGCCACTTATTTCTGGTCTTGACTTCTAGTAACTTTCTTTAGGCCTTTTTAAATGGCTTTTGTTTTAATTTTTATCCTGTGAAAATAGAAGAGCAATGTCACTGACATTATGTTAGCTTATGTTTAGCTAAGAATATGAAGCAAAAAACAAATATAATTTCTCAGCCCATAATTAATTTTTACCACCAAAGTGTATATGTACTCTCCATAAATAATATACCTGATGCGAAGCCTTTTGTGGCTCTATTTTCAGAGAATCAGATAGCTGCCAAAAAAGACTTACTGATTTTAATAGCTACTCATTACAAAGAAACTAGAACTTACTCTGAAATTACACATAATTGTTTCAGTTTTAGAATGCATTTTAAAATATTTTCTACCATTCATTTATTTAGGAGGTCTGTTGTATGTGAGAAACTGTCATAATTGTTAGATCCAATTAATAAGAAAAGTTAACATCTACTAATTTTGCCCTGAAGTATAACTTTGCCTCTCATGGAATGGAAATGAAAATTATTTGGCTGAATCACCAGTGTGGGTTTTATGTTTCCCTGCCAGCCATTAATGAATCGTAAAAAATAAAAATTAAAAAATAATAATAAAGCACGAGATTAAACCAATTCTGTAGAATTAGATTGACTTGCCTTCCTAAAAATGGATATTACCGCAAAACATGCAGATAGGGAGAGAAACAGATGGGCGATATCTGACAAATAAAATTTCCAGATACTGCCCCATCTGTTTCCTTCTACACAGTTCAGCTATAAGCTTTTTAGCATTATAGGGTTGCTTAGGTGATATTCCTCTTTGCAATGACATCATACCCAGAGACTAGCAAAAGCAGGTTGGTACTGTAATCTGAGAACAAGGATCAGTTCACTACATGATTACCATTTTATATCCTCAAACGCACAGGCATTAGATTTCCTTCTTTCATAGTGGAAAGATTCTATCTTCCAAAAAAAATTTGGTAAACTCTTCAGCTTGTTTTTGAAGTTGTTTTGCAGTTACTGTTGATCTCCTGTATATTTGAAGACCATATTACTTTATCTGGAGAAATCTCAATTTTTGGCTTCTCTGCTTAAGTTTTATTATGTTTTCTTCATTTCTGATACTTTTCTAAACAAAGTTTATCGTTCCCCTCTGAGATTCTGATGCCATAATTTATGAAAGAAAAATGTGTCATCAACGTTGCTACATTTTGCAAGACCAGAAATCATCATGGTCCGAAGGAGGTAACCATACTGTACTATCCAAAAGGCAACACAATCCCCCACGCCTCCCATACACCTGGGTGGGCCTGGAGACATCTGAAATTAGGAGTATGGAGTGTTAGAATCAATGTAATCAGCTGCAGAGTTATAGTTGCCCTCATGATTGCATCTTACTGAGCTGGCCGTACTGTGGTTTGATGAGGAAAAATCTTTGGTGTGTTTCTAGATCAAGGCCTTTAGAACTCTGTATTGTAGTGCAATTGAGGCTGATGATGGTTGTGTCTTAGAATAGAGAAGCTTGTGACTAACTAGAAAGGAAATTATCAGAAAAGAAAGGAAGGAAAAGGACGGCAGGAAGAAGGAAGGCAGGAACTCAGGAAGGAAGAAAACGTTGGATCTCTTGAACTACTGTTGAGTTTTTCTCAGCTGACTTACTCCAAAACAGAAGAGAAGCCAAGCAAGAGATCTTCATTAAAGACTTCTTCCATGCAGTTGCTCTGCAAAGTGACAGATGGTTAGTGTAGTCTTCCTTGTTTTGATAAAAAGTCAGTTGGTACACTTTGTTCATTAGGAAAACCTGGAGAATTTTGTAAAGGAGCAGTGAAGGTCACACTTTTGTCAAATTACATGTTTGTATATATGATCAAAAGTGAACTTCATTTAATCTATAGCATAATTTTCAAATCAATAAAGAAGCCTCCAGATCTCATCTACCTCCTTAAAATTGGGTTCTTAGAAGTAGTTGCAGAGTCAATTTTTGTGACTCACTTGAGTTTAGGTTTTCTGAAGGAAAAATGTGAAAATCTAGAAACTGGAAATATATAAAAGGAAGTATTTTGAATGCAATATCCTCTTTGAGAGAAGAGTATATCATGTGCTGTTTAGCAAATGCCCTTGTGTACATCTACAAAAACACCTGTCTAAGGGTCTGTACTGATGGCATTTCCTTTTAGCAATCTTAAAGTATAAAATTAAGGGTTGTTTCTAATGTGCATGTACATCCTCAAAGAGACATTGTGGCTTGGTGCCATCAGGAAGTTGCTTATTCTATGAAATCATATTTTTTAAAAAAATTTTAAATGACCAGATTAGACAATCATCTTTCATTTAAATAAGTATCCAATTGCAAAATCTTTATTGATAGGCTCACTGTATTACTGTTGGCTGGATGATTATTTTAGTCAAATAAAACTAGTCTCTGTCATGAACTCCAAAACCTTTCATTCATGGTATACCTGCCCATCAGTTAGCCTGCAAAACTGTGTACACAATGCAAATACTACACCTGTTCTAGGCATCCAAAATAATGCCACTTCTGCACAGAACCAATAAAACATTGGAAGAAGGAGGCATTTGGAAAGTAACTGCTAGTGAAACAGTTGATCTTGTTCTATATTTATAGACAAGAAACAGAATATTTTTCAGATACCGCTCATTAAGCTTTAGCTTGACAGCTTGACTACAATAAACAAGATACATTCCTAGGTTCATTTTATATGAGGCTGGTAACTTGGTGGTCAGAAGAACAGAAGGCTCTTCTCCTCGGTCCAGTGTTGTAGACTTTTAGAACTTGCTCTGAAATCTGCTTCTTCATTACAGAAATAACAAAACAAATTGGTTTTCACTTGACCCAGACAATAGAGTTCTGTATATTTTATATGAGATATTATTTTTTTGTTGTATTTTCAGGTTATTATCCCAAAGATGTAGATACAGCATTACTTGATTTCTTCGCCATGTACAGTTGGTTTGTGGATAGTTCATTGTTCATTTATTTCACTTTTAGGCACTGGCTTTATTGTTTACAAAAAGGAATGAGTGGTTTGGCATCTATGAGAGAAACACAATAAAATGTGACTGGTATGCACTGGGCAACTGAGGTGCTTTTTATTATTCTTTGCTGTTATTTTTTGTTGGACGTAATATACCTTCCTTTGCTAAGACTTTTGACATCATCTTCTGCAGGGAACTCACTGGGAACCTGAAGACACATGATCTGGATGAACCAACTATTAGATAGGCTGAGAATTAGCTGGACTGCCAGGCTCAAAATGTCATAATTGATGGCTTGGCAACCAAATGGTGTCCAGTAGCAAAGTGGACTAAAGGACCTCTGAACATCTCATCCAACCAGCATTTCTGCCTGTGACATGTGTATGGCATGTTTGCTGTTGCTCCAAGAATATGATTTGCTCCTTCATTAATTGTGAATGATTTTATAAGAAAATAAGTAGATTCTCATAAATTGAAAGAGGTAGAAAAAGATGCTTTTCCTTGGCATATTTTAGGTAATGTATTGCAAGCCATTCCCTTTATAGCTAGTTTTCAAACTTGTATTTTACATCTTCTTATCCAATTACTGCAGTTATAAGATACTTGTTTTTCCAAATGGATAATGAGGTATTTGGCATAATCTGTTTGCTGTGTTTGGAATATTAAACTCAATAAAGTCTTAAAATACATATTAAATGAATATTAAAACCATGCATTATGCTTTAATAACATTAAATATAACATTAAAATAACACTATTGAATGTGTACATATAAATATGTTTATAAAAGTTGGTATATATGGTTTTCATTTTCTGCCGGTATACATATATATGTATACATACTCACTTGCTGGATATTAAAGACTGCTTTTTAATGAAGAGCATCCATTAATCTATGTAAATTAATGATATATATCTCTCACAAACACTCTCCATACTATTAAATTTTTAGCAATACTATTGTTTTAAATCTACCAAAGTGAAATCTGAAAAAAACCTTGAAGTTGTTTGAAAATTACTTGTAACTTCAGACTTTAGGAATCTGATAAATTAATATAGGCAGGAGTCTCCTAGCTCCATATTTTGATTTTATTCTACTATAAATTTAAGAAAATCCCACTAGAGACTTATCAAGATTAATCTGTTGTTTATGAAAAATGCTTAAGAGTCTCCCAGTTCAGAGTATTAAAGATATATAAACAAGAAAAACAATTGAATATGTTAAAACATAAATTAAATTCTACCTCTATAAGAGGAGATTACTGCTCCCTTATTGCTATGGCAGAGGATACTGTAGTAATGTTCAGGAAGTCCTGTAGGGTATGCATACATACAGAATATGCATACATAGAGAACTCTGCCAAGCCAGTTCAGTTTCCTAATTTTCAAGTTAACATAAAATGGGTTCATACTCCAAAATGAACTAAATCAGCTAATTTCAAGGGTAGCTGGGAATTACCAGCATGAATCCTCCCCCATCCTAGGAGTCTGTCTGCCTGGACTCAACTGTAATACATTAAGGGCTTTGAGGAAATAGATGAGAAGCTGCTCTGGGGAGCCTTCCCCTTATTCTCTAGACCAGTACATAAGCTCAGGCTGTCATCCTGGTTCTGTGCCTGAGTCGTGCTGCAAGTATGATTGTTCATACCTCCCTGATTCTGCCTCCAATCCACACACTTGACTTTCTGACCTGGTCTCTGACCTGTCTGAGCACTGTAGACTAGTCTGGCAATCCCTGGGCCATGTCCAACCATCGTTCCAGTCCCCAGACCTGATCTGCTTTCCTCATTCAGGTAATTAGCTCTTTTCATCAGGGCTGCTGCTTTCCCTGCCTTGGTGTTGTCCTCACGTTCATTTTCCTCTGCTTGCAGAGCAGCCCCCCTCATTCTGCTCCCAAACACTGACAGGAGAATGTGCATAGGTATTGCAATGCTGTGTGCATTAGGAAAGTGACCTGAGTAGGCTCAGCCCACTATGGTTCTCCAGGGATGTCCCAGAAAGATTTGTACCACCAAGTTAGGGATTCAGAGCAGGTTGTAACCCCCCTTCCATGGATGGAAGGCCCATGTTGCTGAGGTGCAGTTGGTCTTTCAATCGCAGTGTTCTCTCTCTTGCCACTGTGTCCTGCTAGAATGGATGTAGATCCTTGTCCCAAAGGACCTGAATCATAAACAATATGCTTACAAACCCCTTTACATTACTTGGCATAGAGGGTGTTTTCCAGAATGATGATTGGAGGAAATGCAATAAAAAGTACAGCTTTAATGAGAGACAGCCTTGACCAGGTAGACCTTATAAACAAAAAAGGGTAAGATCAGCAGGGTTAAGATAAGCAGGGGGTAGGAAAAAGAGAAGGAAATAAAAGACTTGAATTTTGGCAAACCAGATTAACAGCTGAGATTTTTGAAGTATTTTTAAATAAATGTGTTTGCTACTATAGTAGTTTATTCCAAAATACATTGTATGTGTTTGCCAAATGCTATCAATATCCAGCTCTGTACTCATCTAGAGCAGCCTGTCCTAGCTTTAACTCTCAGTAAGAGCTCTTCAGGCAACCTAAACATTACTCAAATTATCAAAATATTCTTTTTTTTGTCTTTGAAGGTCCACTTCCTGGAGGCAACTGATTTCCTGTGAATATCAACTTCATTTTAAATAAAATGACAATTTTCAGGCATATTGATTGGAGAGGGAAACTTGATCTAAGTGCTTGATTTGAAAGAGTAAAGAGAAATTAAATAAAATAATACATTGAAAACATATTGGATTTTTATGAATTTGAGATTTGTTGCTGAATGCTGGGTGTTTATAATTTTGAGTACCAAGTTGAGCCTTTTTTTCAATCAAAATATATTTGGGTTAGTTTCCTGAATTGCTGCTAAAACAGATGAAAGCAAATCAGAATGAAATTAGCACTGTCAACCATTGAGGAAATGGGTCTTTTTTATCCCTGTACTACATATAAACCTGATTCTGAAAAACAAATTCTTTTGGCAGGATTAGCATGAACAACATTGAAGATTATAATCAGAACAAATAAAATAAGGATTTTTTTTTTATCTTACCTCATAAATGAAAAAGAAAAAATGTGGTTTAGAAAGTACATTTATGGAAGTTTAGACTTCTGAGTAGCAAGCAAGGATTACTTTGGCAAGCTTTGTAGGCATTTGCTGAAAAGCAAATGGAATTTAATTATTTTGACAAATCACTGTGGTTTTCAAGATTCATCACTCATGAAGAAAAATTAATATGCTTAGTAAGTGATCATTCCTGTTCCAGCCTAGCAATTCCAAACTTTTAAATGCTCTTTTCTTAATTCTAGTTAGCATATTAAGCATGGAATTAAATTTAAATGTTTTAAATATATAATTTGAACTATAGAGGTTTATGTAGGAAATGTGGTGCAGTACTGGTCCGAGCAAAAACTGCTTCATCTCTACTACCAGGTATTAGACTGCACAGTCTCAGCTGTGTTTCCAAGCAACATGAATTCCCTCATCTTTTTTGATGCATTTCACCTCAGTTTCTGTCACACTGAGCTGTTACCTCACTTTCCACTGTGACACAGTCTGCTGTTGGTGCTTCCCAAAAGTTCTTGACTGAGTGCTGATGTACTTCATAACTAGAGTGTGGCATTTGAACAACAGCAGCACACAGATCCATACCTACATTTACAGTGTTCTCCTGGATCTGTTCCAGTGGCTGCCCTAACAAGAATATTTTTGGGACATCACAGTTTCAGTCGTATCCATACTTTGAATTTCTGGGGCATCTCTGAATATCTCTGAATATCTCTTGTGACTTCACAGTCCTGGTTGAGAGGAACTCAAGTGTTAATGTTTACTGATAGTACAATTTCATCCTTCAGATTCTGAGATGATCCACAGTAAGCTATCACTTTCAATACATCGAAGTCCCCCTTCCAGGACTTAACACTAGGTGTGGATATTTCTGGTCCATTGAAACCTAAGACAACATTATCAGGTTCCAGAGGGAAAAAATGCCCAGCTGTTCTGAGCTTTAAGCAGATACACATTCCTTCCAACATCCGTGGAAAAAAAATCCCTGACTTATATAAGGAGCTGAAAGAAGAGACAGCTGCTCACAATACTTTTGTTTCTCTCAGTCACATCTTACCAGCATTAGACACATCAGCCATGTTTATGATGGCCAATATTTTTGAAATGCCAAACAAACTACCTTACTGCATTGATACTCATTGCATGACAGTTCCGACCTCCATTGCCAGCATTGATACATATTTGCCATTGCTGAAGGTTTACAGTGTTAAGGTCCACCAGGGCTTCCTGTGGTACTGGTTTGATGATGGGTGCCCTTTGAAACCTAGATAAAGCAAATGAGGAATCTCACATAATTGCAGTAAGAATTAGCATTTCCCATGCCTCTGCCCACCTCATGCTGTGTTAATAGCCTTGTGGATCAGGTTCCATGAGAAAAATATCAACTATTGTAGCATCTGCAGCTACACTGATTCCACTTGTCCTGATTTATTCTGACTTGTCTTGGTGTAAAGAGTCCTTCTCTTTATATATTTTTCCTTGGTCTGCTCATCCTGGAGAAGAGGAGACTGAGAGGAGACCTTATTGCAATTACAAGTTCCTGCTCTGGGGAAGAGGTGGTACAGACACTGATCCCTTCTCTGTGATGCTCAGTAACAGGTCTAGAGGGAATGACCTGAAGTTGTGTCAGGAGAGGTTTAGGTTGGATATTAGGAAAAGGTTCTCTCTTCACCCAGAGTGTGTCTGGGCACTGGAAGAGGGTCCCCAGGGAAGTGGTCACAGCACCAAGCCTGACAGAGTTCAAGAAGTGTTTGGACAATGCTCTCAGACACATGATGTGACTCTTGGGGTGTCCTGTGTGGGACCAGGAGTTGGGCTGGATGATCCTGATGGGTCCCTTCTAACTTGGCATGGTTTATGGTTGGGTGATATATAATTTCCTTTATAATTTCTTTATTTCTCCTCTTTATTACAGGCAGAAAATTGGCTTGGCTGGCTAGGGTAGGGAAAGAACATTTCTTGTATCCCAAATGGTAACTATCTGCTTTACTCTCACTTGTAAAACAAGTTTCACAGCACCAAGCCCAAAGCCCCTCTCACATCCCTATGTAGCATCCTGCTGTTGTGTATGCCCAGTCCTTTTAAAGAAGCCCAGGTCCTGTGAGAGCTGAATGAAAAACGTCATTTTGTTCAGTGCATAACATAAGGCATGGTGGGTGGCTGCCCACACATGCAACAAGTACAAAAATCTATCTGCAGGCTGCTTCCCACACATTTCCCAATCTTCCCTTGCTCCCCTGATACCATCCTGAACCTGGAGCCGAGAGTCAGGACATACTACTCCACCTTTTATTATTTTATCATCTTCTCTGAGGTCTCTACTTCTAGATTAAAAACTACTAGAATGTGCAGAAAGCTGTGGAAGACCTCTCTTGGTGCAGGGAGTGCAAGGAGAAAGGACAGACAGAGAGATGGGCTTTGAGGCATCAGTGCATCAAGAACAGGCTTATGTTCTCTTTCCCCCTTCAAAGGTTTTGTTTTGTACTACCTCTCTACATAAGCACAGAACAGAATATTTTTAGTAAACTTGTTTTCCTGAGGAGAACCTGCCCCTTTCCATACCAGTCTAGTCATGTGATTTGGAAAAAGACAGCAACTGAAGATGCAGCAGTGCTGCCTCACCGTCTTTCAGGGGGCCATTGATGGACTGGGAACATTTACCTGCCTGAAAGCTCAATTTCAGGCTGGTGGCACTTGTCCTTAATGGGTATTAGCAGAACACCAATGCTGGAAAGAGGATTTCTGGCTGTCACTTTGAAAGATAATTACTTCTGGTGACTGAAGGCCTGAGGAATTCAGTCCCTTACTCCTCTACACTTTCTTTTGACTGCTTTCTGGGATGGTCTGACACTCTTACACAACATACCAAGAAGGTCTCCTACTTGACAAAGAAAGAAATGGGTTGAAGAAACACAGGTTTCCAAGACAGAAGACTGCTCCATTGAGGACTGTGAAAAAAGGCTGTGTGGGGACTGGCTGTGCCTAAACAGGGGGTTCATATTTCTATGCAGATCAACAATAGGTGTCTGCTAGCCCAGACCATGCTTGTGGGCTGGTATTTTAAGCAAAAATCAGTAGTGAGTTTTTTCTGCTCTGGGATGGAAATACAGCTTTACATTAGCCTGTGTAGAGTTGATGCCTTAAGTTTTAGCTTTCATGTTTTTCAGATTCTGTACTGTCTCAGTGTGTGATTGAACTTCATATAAAGTGTTAGCAAGTTCTCTTCACAGTCTGGTTAGACAAAACAGTCCTTTTCCAGCCTGAGAACCAAGGACACCACTGCAGCTTCAGGCCCAAAAAGTGTAAGCAACAGTGAATTGAGGAGAGCAAACTGGGAGGGTGGGACTTCATAACCTGAAGCTGTAATTGCACAATTAACCCCAATATGTAAATAGATCAAAACTTATAAAAGTGAGAAAACTTGTGACCAGTCATCCATCTTGGTCCATCTTGGGTAGAGCCACAGCTGGGCTCTTGTACTGCCCAGGCTGTATCCTTTGAAGGCCTTTTAATAAATACCTAGTTTATTCCTTTAACTCTGTCTAGCCTCTGTTCCACGGTAGCCTCTTTAAGCATCAGAGTCAGCTCATATAATTTTTTCAGGAAAAAGAAAGTCAGCTCATTTTGTGAAATAACAAAATCTCAGTGGGAAAAGAATGAACAATCACAAACCAGTTATATATAAGAATATTACTTTTTAACTAACTTTCATATTGTTTTCCTGTGTTGAATGAACTAAATCATTCTAGGATTTGTTTACCATGATCCAGATTTCTTTCGATATAGTATTGTAAAGGGAATATTGATCCTTCTTTTAAAAGAAAAGTTCCTAGCCTTTTTACTTGTAAAGATAGGATTTAAAAAATGTGTAAGTCTACTTAACTAGATTTAAGGAAATGAGCAACTGAACTTTACTTCTGTATCAAGATAAAATGAACTTTACCTTTGTGTCAAGATACAATATACACAACATTGTGTGAAGTTAGAAATATCTCTGGACACATCTTATTGCTAACCCCTAGCTCTCTCTGAAGACCTTTAGCCAGGTCTGTTCATAATGAGTGCTCCACATGCACAGGACTTGCAAAGAGGTGAATAGTGAGAGCAGAACACACAGAGATTGATAGAGAGGGGAAAAAAATTTAGTTTACAATCCCTCTCAGAAGGCCAAAATTAACTCTAAAGCAAATAGATTTTGTAGGAGCTATACCAACAGAGCCATTTTTAGTAAAAGTAAATATTTTCCTGGTCTCTGCCTAGGAAATTAAAGTTTGGTTATGTTTTCAAAATTCAAGACTCAGTCCTTTTGATAGTTTATTGTGGAAAAAACATGATACAGATAATAGTGATAGTTACACTACGCTGTAGATGTATTACCTTAAATCAACAGCAGTTTACTTTAACAACTTTTTATTACAGATTTTCTGCATATGCCAATAATTATTATTACAAATCTGAGAAACTGAGAGTATCTTCCAGGCAAAATAGCCGTTCCTCTGGCTATCATGGAACATTGTGTGAAACCCAATATTGCTTTTCAACCCTTTTTCTCTCAGTTGCAGCTGACAATCTCTGGTTGCTAAAAGTGATGAAGATAACTTCTAAGAGTATCACAGAATGACAGGTGTTCATTGGTCCTTAATTTTTCTCCTCTTCTCTTCTCTTCTCTTCTCTTCTCTTCTCTTCTCTTCTCTTCTCTTCTCTTCTCTTCTCTTCTCTTCTCTTCTCTTCTCTTCTCTTCTCTTCTCTTCTCTTCTCTTCTCTTCTCTTCTCTTCTTTCGCATGCATTTCTTACTGTTTAACTGCCTATCTCTATCAGCAAACACACTGTATGTGGGAGGAACACAACACACAAATTCAGTGCTGCTCTAACTGCAGTAATAACAGTTGGAGTGCTTGATGGTCTGGACATGCATAAGTCAGTGGGTGCCCATGGGATGCACCCATGATGCCCAGGGAGCTGGCTGATGTCATTGCAAGGCCCCTCTGGATAAACTTTGATCAAACATGGCAGCTGCAAGAGGTACCTGAAGCCTGCAGGAAAAGCAAATGTTACTCATATCTTGAAGAAGGGCAAGGAGGATCCAGGGAACTACAGGCCAATCAGCCTCACCTTGATCCCTGGAAAGGCAGTGGAGTAGCCAATCCTGGAAACTATTTCCAAGCACATGAACGAGAAAATCATACGGAATGGCCAGCATGGGCTTCACCAAGTGAAATTCATGTTTGACCAAATTGATATATTTTTACACTGCAATTTCTGGCCAAGTAGATGAGGGGAGCGCAGTGAGTGCTGTCTGCATGGACTAAGGATATCTTCAGCTGTGTTAGACGAGGTATTGATCTCAGGTCAAGGGAGGTGATCCTTCTCCTTTACTCAGCTCTTGTGAGGCCAAACCTGGAGAGCTGGGACGGCTTAACCCAGAGAGGAGAAGGATGAGGTAGGCTGTTATTAATATATGTAAGTATCTGAAGGCAGGGTGCAAAGTCAATGGATCCTGACCCTTTTCAGTGGTGCCCAGTGGCAGGACCAGAGTCAATGGGCACAAACTGAAACACAAAGGGTTCTGTGAATACATCAGGAGACAAAACTTTTTTACTCTGTGAATGACCAAGCATTGACACAGGTTGCCCAGGCAGATGTGGAGTCTCCATCCTTTTATTCAGAATCCATCTGGACATGATCCTGGCCAGGCAGCCCTAAGTGATTCTGCTTGAGCAGAGGGGTTGGAACAAGATGAATTCCATAGGTCCATTCCAGCCTCAACCATTCTATAATTCAGTGGTTCTTCTCATTGGAGTAATTTAGACTAGAAACCTTAGAAGCTTAAAATCAAATTTAATCAGTGTAAGAAACAAATTACAAATTAGAAATTTGTCCATATTAAGACAATACTAGAACTGGTGATAGTGGAAGTCTCTTATTCATGTGTCCTACTTTAAAGTTACCCTTAAAAAAATTCAGTAATACTTTTCATTAAAAATATGTACTGATAGAGGTAAAAATGAGATGTTTTAAATATTATAAAATTATTTATGTTGTTTAATCATGCAATGATATATGTGTTATGCATAATTTAGTCTGCTGTTTTTACTTAAAAATAATGAGCTAGGTGTTTTACACACACAGCCACAAAAAAATCTTCCCCGTAATCAAACCACTTTGTCAACTCTCTTTATGTTTAATGAGCTGGTTCACTTAGAATATACAGCAATATCCTTTTTTATAGCTAGGTGTATAATATAAGGGATCTCAATAACAAAGAAAGATCTACAGGAGTTGGCCAAATGTGAGCTTCAGCAGAGACTCACAGGCACACTGTTTTTTCCATTCTCATTTCTAACTTCTACTGCTATCCCCTCTCTACCCTGCTCAGATTCATAGTTTGCTCAGCTCCCTTCTATGAAATTGGAGTCAGCAGCTGGATTTTGTACATACCAAACCCCTTCATGCATCTTAATTATTTTATCATCTTATGGACTGACCCTCAGAAGTGAAAAGTCATGTGCTTGTGACTCAAATGGAATTGTTCATGAGGGTCTGTGATTTGGCAAGAAGTGCTCAGTAATTCTGTGCTTAAAATATGAATGACTTCTTTATACACAATTTTAGAAGTAACAATAAATCTATTGTACTGCTATTCCAGTGTGTTGTAACACAGCCTGTGTACCAGCTGTTCTTGTTTACAACATGAAAAAACCCTTCATCATAAAGGCCCTTGTTTAAACAGAAAGCATGCCATGTATTCTGATCATGCTATAAGCATGTAATTCTTATGAACAATTATATTATCTCATCATATTATTTGATGTTTATTTAGATCTAATTAGTTTGAGGTTGAGTGAATCTTGATATTTCATCTTATATTTTCCATATATATCTGTACATGGAGATATCCATACAGATTTAACTTAGAAATAATGTGTTTATTATTATGCTTGCTCTACTAAACAGGTAGTAAGGTGCTAATGTAGAATACATTGGTTTAGTTTAATTGAGTTAATTTGCACCTTCTACTGTTTTCTCAAAATTGGCCTATTTTTTAATCTAAAAGACTGTGTCGACATATGCAATATGTAGAGTGCCCTTCTATTTATGTAATACTGATAATAAGCCACCACACAATTCCTCTTAAACTCTCAGTAATGAAGTGCTGGCATGTGTCTGATTTTTCTCCACATGGTTTTAACGAAGAGCTTTTCAGTTTTACTAGTACATAATTAGAATATATGCATAAATCCCACTCTATTGCTCCAATGTAATTAAAGATCTTTCTTCAAGAAGAAAATTATAAAGCTTTTCTAAGCAGAGTTGCTGAAACCTGAAATCCTTGACTAAATGCATTTTTATGCATGAATCAATCTTCTGAAATAGTTCTGAAAACAATTAATAATGGTCTGCTTAAGAGAAAGCATCTTAGTTGTTTAATGTGGGAGAGAAGTTTCTCAACATTTCCTTCTGCACAACTTTCATAACAGTGTTAAGAAAAGCAGAATGTTCAGGCATTCTGCTCATGTAGAAGATACAAAACTCCTTTGTGCTAATTAGCTTTAAATAAAACTCCTTTCAGGTAAAGTTACTTACATTTTTGGATGTCTTATAGTATATACACCAGTAAAGTATAAAGCAGAAGACTCACTCTTACTCCAAAAATAAACATTACAGAGCTATATTAAGTAATGCTAATTTGTTTAAACTTTACCTCCTTTTGCCCAGGGTGCAGCAGAGGCAGCTAACAGCCATAACACTTTGCACATCTATTTCTGGGCTTCTTTTCTTGCCTGGGTTGGTTGGAGAACTTCCAGGAATTTGTCTAAGAATTTTGAGATGCCTCCTGCTGCTGGAAAAGTGTGAATACTAGAGGCTTTCACATCTAGCAAACTCAGTTTATAAAAGTATCTGCTAGTTTTTCCTGCTCAAAAGGTGCTTAGAGTTTTTGTCTTCAACTGACTCCTGGTCATGGAGTGTCAAACTCCCACAGGGCTACAGCAATCAAGCAACCTACCACACCTATGGTGCATCAAGCAGTAGCTAATGGGCACATGGTTTTGTGCAGAGGAGTTAGGGAAGGGTGTTGGAAAGCTGTTTAAAACAGCATGGATCTGGAAGACAAGGCTGGGCATGTGCCAAAAGACACAGATCCTGTCATCAGCTGTAGCAACTAATGGTACAGCAAAGGCCTTGGCTCAGAGCTCTGAGGGCAGCTGTGGCCATCCAGGTCTGGGGCTTCAGGCAGCACCTGGTGCCTCACCCTGGGCCAGAGCAGAAGATGTGTCCTTGCCTGCAGGGGATGTGTTGTGGCTCAGAACCTGCCTTGCCAACAGGAGAAGGCAAGCAGAATGAGTGGTGTCAGAGAATCTGAAAAAGATTAACAGGATCTTCACAATGATTCTGCAGAGACAAAGACTCAAATTATCCCCTGCACAGGAGAAGCAGAAGCTGGCATTTTCTCTAGTCTTTCTTTTATCACCAACATTACAGAAGCTTTTCTTTTCTACAGAAGCTGCCCTGGACGTCCCTGACTGGATTTATTTCTATCAGAGCTTTAACTTTCCTAAACCCTGGCAGTTTGGACAATCTCTCTGTCCAGGTCACCTTGCTGTACTACACCCTCTGTAGGCTCCCTTTTTGTGTTTGTTTTTGTCCAGGACCTTCTTGTTCATCCATTCAGGCCTCCTAGTGTTTTTTCCTGGCTTTCTCTTTCTTGGGATGAATTGATTCCAACCTTGAAGGAGATGATCTTTGAAGATTAACCAGCTTTATTGGGCCCCTCCTCCCTCTAGGCTTTTATCCCATGATACTCTACCAAGCAGGTCTTTGAAGGGCCAGTCTGCTCTCCTGAAATCCAGGGCAGTGAGCTTGCTGTGTGCCCTCTGCACTGCTCCAAGGACCTCAAATTCCACCATTTCATGGTTTCTGTGGCCAAGGCTTCACATTTCCAACCAGCCCTTCCTTTTTGGTGTCACCACAATGTCTCCACAATGCCAGTAAGATCATTGCCCTGCAGATGTGTGCACAACTCTAACTCCTCTTGTTTATGCCCCATATTACGTGCCTTTGCATAGCTCATGAGGCTGACTTACCAGCTGGAGTAGCTGAAATTCCTTTGTGATGTTTTTCAGGTGCTCTCATGCTGACCTGATCCCTCTCCAAATACTGGACATCCCTTACTGGTACTGGCATCACACTGGTAGAAATGGAATGGACTGACATTCCTTTTCCCTGGCAACTTTAAAGTTATTCTAAAGCTTAGTTTTATGTAGTTAATTTTAGTTTTAATTACTATATGATCCTGTTATGAATAAACTATTTCCTCTCTCATGTTCCCTTACCAGCAGCTGCACAAAATGTGAAAATATCATGAAGATTTCATATGGTTACTCTTCAAGCACAGAGACGTGAATGATCCCACATTTGGTATTTATTTTTAATCAGAAATGTGCTTTGGAATTGGACCCTGTCACTTCCCAAAGCAACAGTGGTTTAAAAAAAATCATTAAGGCAAAAAGATGAGACAAAAAGAAATAAAATGCCTTGTTTTTTAATTGAGTTCTTGAGGAAAGATCATTGCTAAAGAGGAAAAGCAGTAGAGGTAAACTGCCTATGAAGCTCGATGCATTCTTAACCTAAGGAGAAAAGCACAGCAGTTTTACTGTCAGGAACAGCAGAGGTTCTATTCATCTGGTTTTTTGCTTCTTTTGTTTTCTCTGCTTAATCTCATTTAACCACCTGTAAAAGTTTCTATAATTTTGATTTAATTACTCCATACTGCTTATTCTAATCTGGGTAAGTGCTGATATTTAATTTCAGTTGCATAATACAAGCAAGTTTAGCACCTCAGAGCATCTCTTTAACTGTCACAACAAAAGAAAGAACAAAAAGTTCTTTCTTTTTTTTTTTTCATTGATGGATGTCTGTGTTGTGAACCTATGTTATTTCACTATTTATCCACATATTTGAACTTTTTATTAAGAAAAATAAATGTAGGGGACTGGGGAAAGTCCCAAATCATCCTTCAAAGTCTAAAATGTATCTCATCAAGAATGAGAGTAAAATATTTGGTTTCCTAATGACTGTAAGCATCACAACATGAAGTAATCATCTCTGTAATTTCAACTGCTCCTAAAAATTGTGGTTTTATAGATAACACTAAATGAAATGCTCAGACAGATGACAATAATGCCATGCATATAAGTTACATCTGTGTCTTCCCCTATTGATTCCTTGAAGATGATACCTGTAATGAAGACATAATATAAGTGAAGAAACCCTTCCTGTAAAGAATGAATACTTGAATGCAGATGCTATAGATGAGCACTGAGGGAGCAGAACCTGCTGATGAAGCAATACAGTTGGACCTGGGAGACTACAAATAAACACAAAATATTTCAGCTCTGGTGGAAACACATTTGCTTTCCTGAAAGCCAAGTAAAAAATCTATTATGCTGTGGAACACATGTACAAAAATATCTAGCATGGTTTTCATGTTGTACATCTCAGTTATATCTGAAGAAGTGGAAATAATAATTTTATGTGCTATGTAAAGAATTGCTGCTGTCTGCTGCTCTTCATTGTCACAGTAATTTTATTTCTCAACAACTTTCTCAACTTGAATCGTAGCCATCAACTTCACCTGTTATTTGTAGATGGGCTTTATTGCTTTCCTATCCTTCTCCCTTAAGTGGCAGATTGCTTCATCTGAACATTACATTTCCAGGTAGTAAACACTTGATCTTCACATCTTCACAGTTCATTTCACAAGGAAGGGGAGGAGGATGTTACTATTCACTGTCCACTGTCCACTTACCTACATCATGGAATTTTTTCAGACATGACAGACTATTTATTAGTTGTAGTGTGTGCTATTAATATATGGCTTGCTGGATTAAAGGACAATATGCTGTGACTGATAGTTCTTTTACCATACCATCTAAAATTAGACTATAAATACATTTTTATTTTTGTAAAACTATAATTTAAATTCAGCAGAACAAGAAGAAAACTGAATTAACATACCTTCTACTATTGTCATTTAAATTTAAGTTTAAATTCATATTATTTCATCAGTCCAATAAAAGAATTATGCCATTGAATCACTGTATACATAGTTTCTGCCAGTGCTGTGTGACATTTAGATATTTCCCACAATCTGAAATCCTTTCCTAGTTTTATGAAACAGGTGGGTGTATCTGTTTTAAAAGTGAACCTGAAAAGCTGTAAACATTTTTTGTAATTTGCTGTTGTAATCTTAATTTAGCTCCTTTATACATCATTACAATAGTAGTTTACCACATAATCACATATTTTCACCCCATCTTATCCTGTGCTCAAGGGATAGTCTCCACATAGCAGACAGTTATTCAGAATCACTTTTTAGTCCGTATTCTTGCACTCAAGTANTACCATGAAATTCCTTCTGTCCATAAGATGATAAGGTGACAATTTAGGAAATGTAAGCATTCACCTTCCTAAATCAATGAGAGCAAATTACTTCCAAATATATTAGGTTTCAAATATTGTGCTTATTGCTTTGGAAAATGAGTGAATCTTTTTCTACTATAACATTAGCAATAGGGTGAATTCTTTTAATTTACTTTTATTTACATGTCTGAACAAATTACTGGCACAGATTATTGGCAAAAAAATACCAATATTATTGATAAATTCTAATGCCAAATTTAATCAGTATCTGGTGAGAGCAGTATGATGGGCTACATTGTAGCAGAAGTTACAAATTAAAATAATCATTCAGGAAATGCATAGTGTGGGTTTCACTTCACCTGCCTTCACATGACTATAGTGCAGACAGGTATAGAACTCTAAGACAGTGATTCAAGATTTCCCTTATATACACAGGGAGAGAACAGCCAATTTCATGCCACTGACCTATGGTATCCAACCTGCTTGAGGTGCCAAGTTTAAGCCAAGACAAACAATTCTTTAGAAGCATCTATTTTATTCTACTGATTATTTGAAAGGGGCTTAAATGGGTAGCTCAGAAAATTTCTCTACTGCTCAGAAGAATCCCATCCATATTAATTTATGTAAACACCATGATGCAACTCACCAAACTGTAACTTAAGTGTTACAGACAGAGAGAAAATATATTTCTCCATGAGCTATAAGACTGCCTTGTCTTTTCTGGATATCATCAGCCATCTTCGCCCCATAATGCTAATCCTTTCCTAGATAATGGTGATTTCTCTTCAGTGAACTAGCCAATGGGAAAATAAAAACCTCTAGACATTTAAGGACTACATCATGATACATATGTACAAATGGTCTCAGTAAAGGTCATGCTTACTTCTAGCATGTGCATCTCTTGAGAGATTGATTTGTAGCACAAATATTCCTAGAGGGTCATCCCTGGGATATGTTTAAATAGCCACTCATGATGAAGTATCTTTCTGTCTTTTTACTTGGCTTTTTCTCTGATCCTCACAAATTGCATTTCTTTTTCCAGCAGAATATCCTTAACTGTGAAAATTGCCAGAACTGATTCTCTTTCCCTCTAATGCAAGAAATAGAAAGAATATTAGCATGTAGGAACTTCGAGAAACTCAGAGAAAAATTCACATTTCTGGTTACATATGAAGATTTTGTGGCATGTCTTAGAAAATATTCTATGTAAAGTAACAGAAATCTTCATACTATGACATCCTATCCTTGAACACTTGATCTTTCCAGTTTCCTTTCTGTCTCTATGCATGTTCTTATCTTCTCTTACACCTTGCTGAACTATGTTCCTTACAATCTTCTTTCCTACTGTTTTCTTTCTTTCTCCTCTATGGGCTTAATTCTTCCCATGTCCTTTAGGCTTTGTCCTTTAGGCTTCTCTTTCTCTAACAAGAAAGGTCCTCTACAAATTCTGGTTCGTGATCAAATTCTTTTAAGAAACTTTCAAGTACTCATCTGTTCCTTTCTTTCCCTTTTTTTTTTTTTAAGTTGGCATCACAATAATGCTTTTTTCTCTGGATTACAGTTTATCTTCATAGGACATGTTCCTCTAAAGTGCCACATGCATTTACACTCATATACTTATTTATATTCACATGCTTGAACATAATGTTGAATAACTGTTTAAAGAGTTGCCAGAGTAATATGCAAAGAGCACTCCACAATAAAAAAAAAATCCTTACAAAGGCCCACAAATAGATGTAAGTGAATGCAAAGAAACCTTTTCAAGCACATGCAATTGATTCCTAATGTTATCTTTCATCATGCGTTGCACATTTTCTGCATCTGCTTTTCAAATTTGGATATGTGGCAGAAACACCTGGAGATGAATTTTGCTAAGAAACCTGAGAATTCAAAGACGCATCAGTTAAAAGTATGAAGAAAAGTTGTTGCAAATATTTACATTAGGGATCCATAGTACCAAAAATCCTAATTTCACTAGCAAAAAAATTCCTTATCTCAGCCATCACTAACCTTCACCACTCAAAGGGTAGATGGATAGTCTGTAATTTTTTTCTGGATATATTTGTCAAACTGAAAAATCTTTTGTTTCAGGTACTTTTTCATTTTGCACTGTCATCTCTATTTTAGTTTAAAGTCATTCAGGCATCACCAAAAGCTGGACTAATACATCTCTTGGTAAAGAGTTTCTTTACCAAAAAGGGCCCTATTGAACTTCAGGGATAGTCAGGATGCACCTAAACTGTGTAACACAGGCACTCAGCAGTGTACCTCCATTCCTGGTTGTTCCATCATACAGCTTTGGAGTTCCATGGAAGACACCACAGGTCTAGCTTTGCCTAAGGTTTTCATGCTCTCAAACCCAAGTTTATACATAGGCCTAGTGCTCATTGACATGGAAAGATTAAAAAAGCTTATTGGTTGCAAACTGATTCTGTTATGGAAAGTAATAGCAGTATGTATCCTCTGAGCATATATTTATTATTCTAGATAAAACATCTCACATACCTGGAAGTCCTGTGTTTGCCCCAGCTACCCTCAGGACTAACTAAGAGTGGTGACTATTAAGGATTCCTTTTTTGTGGAGAGAACTTTTCTTCCTTGTGAAAGGATGTACTAAGTAACAACAATATTCTTACTACCCAATACTTGAAACCCATGTCCCGCAGCAAAAGTGAGCTTATCAAGATCCAACGTTAAATGCACTGTCATGTAGGATAAAAGCATACAGGGCTGATAAACTGTTATGTTGGCCTACTTTTTATTATGGCTCTGAAATAGTCTTCTTATGGGTAGAACTAAGGGTTCTACAGTCAAACAAATTTTTAATAAAACCATGGCCAGCACAAAAAAAGCTCTGAAGACCTTATTTCCTTGAGCTTAAGCAACTACACTATGAAGTTCTACTGACCAAGAAGGATGTCTTTTCCAAACCTATTCTGTGCTCCTTCTGCTCCTGAAATTTAGCCCTGTCAAGCTTATGATTCACAGTGACAGTCTGCTGCTTTCCAAGAAAATTTGAATCTTAGGTTAGGTACTGAAATAGAAATAGGTGAATAGGTGCCAAGGACAATGATAACCACACTTATGGGCCTACCATAAATCAGGAAGTTTTTCCTAAGATGAGCGATAACATTTAATTAAAGTTAAAATACTGACTTGTGTGGATAAAGAACATCTGTAGAAAGAATGTCTAGCAGAATTACTGCATGGGAAAAGTAAAGAACCCTTCAAGTGAGTCCAGTTCTCATTTGTTGCCTTTACTGCTTATTTCTGATGGCTTGGAAGTAGCACAATAAATATGAAATTTACGGCACTCATCCAGACAGCAGCTTTTAATGCAATATTAAAACTGGTTTTGATATATCTTCCTTTGTTCATTATTTATGAACAGTGAAAGAACCAGTAAATGTACAGTGATGTAACTAAGAGCACAATTTGCCCTACTGGCTGGAAAAATCAAAGCTGCAGGGAATGAAATATAGGATGAAAAACCCATGCCCAGCAGATGAAGAGGAATGGACTCCCAGATTGCCATGTCTGTCTTCACTTGTTAAAATGTATACCTTTCGTAAAAAAGCTGTCTCCTACTAGCTGATTTTAAGACACTTAATCCAAAGGTGGCTGCTAGGATCTCTAAGCAGCATTAAACGTAGATAATAATAAATATTGCACAATGATGAGTGGGGCTGTCCTGTGCTATGCTGTATATCAGAAATGAATAATGATATTTCTTTGAAATGAGTAATCCAAAAAGTATACCAAGTTTGGTATAGCTAATATAAATATTTTATTAAAATTCAAATAGCTTTGGAAACTTTTAGACTTACTTGCCTTTGTTTTGGTCAGTAGGGAAGCAGTGAATTTAAACCAACTAAAAGCTATTTTTTTAAAAGAGATTTTACATTACTTTTGAAGTTCTGTGTAATCATGAGAAAAGAATTTTAACTATTATTTAATTTTTCTGTCTTCTGGATGTGATGCATCTGGCAGATAAGAGATCTGAAAATGGGATTCCTTCCAGTGCTGAAAGAGGGCCTTGGATAAAACTGGATAATTCATCTCTAAGCCTTTGTAGTCAAAAGAAATGGTTCTATACCAAGAGATATCTCTCTGTTTCTAAACTTGATTACACTTCCCTTGATTTAGATAGCTGCATGAAATCCTAACTAATCTCCAAGGAAAAGCAAACAAACACAAATTAAATAAAGAATAAAACTAAAACAAAGAAAAACAAATACCCCCCCACCAAAGAGCTGACTCAATAATTCTTTTGAATAGAAAATAAAGATCCTACTAACACCAGATAAACAATGCAATTTCTTATGTAATACTTCATTTGTAGCAATCAACATTTATATTTGATGGAATTCAATTCCTCAGGATGTTAAAATGGTTATTGGCATTTAATTGATCAAAATATCTTTTAAAATGCTAATTATCCATGACATTGTGCCTTTTGCATTAGATAAGGCCAATGACAACAAAATGGTCCTTTCCAGAAATGTTAACATCCATTTACATTTTTGGTCCTTTCCAAAAATGTAAACAGAAGTAATGCTTCAGAACTGACTGAAAATACGTAATAATGTTTACCGCTTCCCAGGATTCCATTTGTGCATCTCAGACCTTTCTCTCTATATTAGGAAAGTTACCCATGTGATTTCTAACATTATTTTTTTCACTTTATAGATACTGTTGCCAGGTTTACTTAATTTGTAAAAGACAGATCAGTGAAGGTTGTCTCCATGTTATTTAATCCTGAGCACATAAGAAAAAGGAGACAACAAGGCCTGCATGATTCATTTTGGAAATGGTCAAGTCCTGAGAGCTACTAATGAGACTGCAGTTCATAAATACATACAAGAAAAGTCATTGGTTTAGAATTCTTGTTCAGAAATATAAACTTCTAAAATTGTTTTCAGAATTCCTGAAATTTCTTCTAACAGCAAGGACATGCTAGAGCAAGCAAGGACTGTCACTGCCCTCACATGCTCCAAGGTCCCCATGCCAACCTTATATAAGTGAACATTTTTTTCAGCATGGTCAGTAGTGCTGTACCAGTTATTCAGTTGTTAATGTAGAAAACATTATTGGCTGTTAAAGTTCAGTAGTCTTTAGAAAGAAAGAGAGAAGGAGAATGTAGGGCAGGTATAGAAAATAACTAAAGAAAATGGGTATAAATAAACCTACAACAGTGTAACCCAATTCTCTCTCTATTTACCTATCTTCACAAATTCCATGGGCCATGCCAAGAAGGAAGAGGATACTTTCATAAATATTATTTTTAGGATTTTACAGTGTGAGTAATCATAGTATATCAGTCATATCCATAAAGTAAGTGTATCATCATATCTCTAGGTCTTTCCCCTCAATTTTGCTGGTAACAACTAAATAGAGTTACAAACAAGCTACTTTTCTTTTTCATGCTACTTGAACTCTATTAAGAACATTTTTAAAGTTCTACTGACCTCTGTAGACACTAAAACACAGCAGAAAAGTCTCACATCTGGAAAAGCGAACTTGTTTACGTGCATATTCTTAGCAGTCAGTCCATCAGCTCTAGTTTTTAATGAAGCATGTTTTTTTTCCTTTTGGCAGAACTATTTATTTGTATTGGAAACACGCATAATTTCTGGGAAAAGATTCTTGCAGCCACCTGTAGACGCTTCATGAATGACTGATCTACATAGATGCCATAGGTAAAAGGAAAAACAATTTGAATTGTAAATTGAAGCTTGCAGACTACTAAATCTTGCTGCATGCTACTCTGGGCAGTATGTTGGAGACCCTGGAGATATTTCTTTAGCTGCCATTTGAAACAGCCACAAATAAATGAACCAAAGACAACCAACTTCATTAATCACACCTACACCGTCAAGGCTAACCTACCAAAAGGATTGACAACGTACAACTGCTGAAAGAAATAAAGACATGTAATGAAAGATTTTACTTTTATACTTGGTATTGAGGATGGCTCACCTGAAGCAGACTTTTTCATCTCTTTTCAAATGCTTTAGAGAAACACCATCTCTCTTTTTGGGATTGGTGAGGTGGGACAGCTGCCTGGACACCAATGAAGAGCATGTGAATTTTGCTAAAAGCGATGAGCTGAACAGAGCTCACAGCGAGCACAGAGAGGAACCAGATGGACCCCTGAAACTTGAGCTTGATATTTGTCACCAGGATCCAGAATACAAGTCCCCAGCTCCCTTGCCACATGCCCAGGTCAAACTGATCACCAGCTGGGAAGCAGGATGGAATGTAACAAATGCCATTCAGGTAACCTTTTGTTTCCACACTTGTTCCACTCATTGTTTGAAAAACCTGGTCATCTCTTAGCCTGCTGTATTTTACTTAGCTGTACCAGCATTTTGCGTATTCTAAAAGGTTTCTGTGAATTTATTACTCACATATATGAATCTTTCTGCATAAGATTAGCACTCTGATAAAACAGAGTTCCGAAGGAAAAAACTATACATATGTTATCAGAAGTTTAAAAAGTGTTTAAATTAGCTAAAATTGAAAAGGTGGTGATTGAATCTGTTTTGGCAGTGCCAACATTATCTTTAATAAGCATATTTGAATTCAGTGACAGAGATGCTTGATAGAAATGTGAGGTAAACATCTAATAAAAAGAGGATGGTAAGAGCCAGACTGACGTCAGACATAAATTTACTGACATATAAGTTAAACTAGAAATAAATTAAAGCACGAAGCACAAGAAGTGTAATAATACTTGTCAGTGTTAAAGAAAATAGGTTGAATAGACTTAAAGCATTTGGTCCCAGCATTCTGTGTGGAAATTTGAGTATCTTTCCAAATCCTTAAATTTAGCGTTAAATGTTTCAGAATCTTTTTCTCACTTTTCATGATTCATTTCCTTACATAATTCTATCATTACCACTAACTTTCTGTCTGACATAGTAAGAAGAAAGCAGCATCCACAGACACATCTAAGTCCCAGTAACTGTTGCTTAAACACCTTTTTATGCCACTTCAATTATAGAAAAATAATCCTTCCAGTGTCACACAAGTCTGATTATGCCAATAAACATTTGTTTACATATCCAGTTCATCCCCCAGCTCTGCAAAGGAGAAGAAAAAGGACACATTTCTAATCCTGGTGTATTTTCAAACATGAGCACCACCACATGAGAGCCAATGCAATAACAGGGCACTGTAGCATATCATACTCTGAAAGTGTTCAGCTGCGAATAAAAGTGTGAAAGTACTAAAATACCCCAACTGCATTCTAGTAACTCATTTTATCTTCAATCTGCCTCAGCAGCATCTAGTCAGGACAGAAGTCTGGGATGAGAGCCCATTGTCTCTGTGAGTTTTGCATTTGATTTCACCAAAGTCAAGATTTCATTCTGGAAGTCAGTTTTGTCAATATTTTCTGTATGACCTTTTGGCAAATCATATTCTCTAACCGTTGTTCTCCTTTCTGAAAAACAAAAAATAATAATGCCTCTGTAAATACATGAAAGTGCCAAAAATCCTAAATATTGTTGTGTACAAAATTATTGTTAATTATCAATAATACAGATTTCAGTTAAAAAATAGACTAGTAGCACATTTTAAAACACAATCAAATATGCAGTTGCCTATTTAAAATCATGACAAATTCAAGCTAAATTATCCAAGCAGATCAGTAACTATGGTCCTACTCAAAACTCTCAGTATGCTGAGTGTTGCCTACTATGGCTCTCATTTGGTAAAATATTTTAGAAATTAGCATTAAAAAGCAGTTGGCTACAGCTGTATTGAGGTTTCCTCCTAAGGTAGGCTGAAGGTTGCAAAGCCTGGAAACTGCAGTTTCATTAATAATATAACCAAAGTGCCCTAATAACACATTATTAAACTGTGTGCATGTGCAACCATGTATGTGAATTTATGTACACATATTTGTATCATTCCTATTTCCCACTACCTGGGATTGGGGGTAAGTAATTTGGTTTAGAAACAAAGCAGAGAAAGGGAAGGGGAAAGGCAGGGGAGGAGAGAGGGGAGAATATTGAATGGGCCTCTGTCAGTAGAAAATAACAGTTTAAAAAAATTTCTATGAATAGCTTTGAAAAAAAAGTCAGAGTTGTGAACAGAATGATTAAAACAATCCAAACGTTCTTGACTGGTGAAGACAATCTTTGATAAAATGACAGTTGTTTTGCCCTACCCAGAGGAAAGGGCAGAAGTGTTTTGCATGGCAATTAGAGGTAAACATTTCAGCAGAATTTTGAAACGTTCCGAACAGTTATTCCAGTGAATGCAATTAGTCTAAAAATGAAAATATTTTGCAATCCAGATTTATTATGGGAACAATTAAATATTTAATCTCTGAAATTAAATACAAGGTTTTCTCACAGTGTTTTAAGTATGTCTTTTCAAACAAAGAGATTTTTATTTTGTTCTTAACTCGAACTGAAAATATATGCACCTTTGGTGCTGATAGTGTATGTGTAAATGATTGCTTCAGACATTTAAGTTTCCAGGGAAACATGTTTCGTATTCCAGCACTGCACAGGCAAATCAAAACCTGTGTTTGGTTAATCTGGGTGAGGACAGAGACCATAAAGCTGAGTTAATTCAAATGGGAGAATGTACAGCATCATCTGGCAGAGTGATGCAAGTTGCATTTATTTGTATGTAGCAGTAAAAGGCCAAAAGTTATTTGTAATGACTTGTACAGTGGTGCTGGATAGATAAGCAAAGCAATAGTCACAAAGAAGAACGTAGTTAAATTCTAATGGTACAGTATTTCACAGCAGAACCAAAGGACAATAAAGCCTATTTATTTGCCAGTCACATGTAGTAGGATTTTTGCAAACACTATGGAGAAAGCCAAACTGAAAGAAAAAGGCATTCATTATATTGTGTTGTGAAGGGGCACAAGAGAATGGAGAAAAAACTAGAGAGAAAGAGAAGTGAAATAATGGAAATAAGTGAAATAATGTTAATCTCACCTATAATTTATACTGTGTAATTCATAGCTGTAGTTAATACCATTGTGAGTCAATCTCCACTTAGGTCTCGGGAGGACCTAACACTGAAAAAAGTCAACCATTTTACCAGAAAGCTTCAAGTGACTTTCTGTACTATGATGCCTGAGCAATCTTTAAAATGCAGGCTAATATAATTACATAGTTTTTCTCTGAGTGTTGGTGAAATGTGATTTATCAAATCTGGCTGGAAAGCAGCCCAGCAGAAGAGGACCAAGGGGGCTGGTCAACAGCAGCTGAACATGAGCCAGCTGAGCCCAGGTGGCCAAGAAGGCCAATGGCCTTCTGGGCTGTATAAGCAATAGTGTGGCCAGCAGGACCAGGCCAGTGATTGTCCCTCTGTACTCGGCATGGGGAAGCCACACCTCAAATCCTGCATCCAGTTTTGGACCCCTCACTACCAGACAGACATTGAGGTGCTGAAGCATGACTAGAGAAGGGCAACAGAGCTGGTGAAGAGTCAGGAGCACAAGTCCTGTGAGAAGCAGCTGAGGCAGCTGGGGTGTTTAGCCTGGAGAAAAGGAGGCTCAGGGGACACCTTGTGACTTTCTACACCTACCTGAAAGCCAGTTGTAGCCGAGTGGGGCTACCCAGGCAAGCAGTGACAGAATAAGAGTACAAAGCCTCAAGCTGTGCCAGGGGAGGTTCAGGTTGAACATTGGGGATTATTTCTTCACTGAAAGGATTGATAACCATTAGGACAGACTGCCCAGTGAGGTGATGGAGTCACCATCCCTGAAGGTGTTTAAGAAACAACTGGACATGGCACTTAGTGTCACGGTCTTGGTGACAAGGTGGTGATTGGTCAAAGGCTGGACTTGTTGATCTTAGAGTCTTTCACAACTAAAATGATATTGTGAAATCATACTGAACATTCTCTTTGATTCAATGCATCTGATACCTAATGTTGCCTACATTCATTTTGCCAAAAGTTAGGTTGTACAAAGATTAGAAATACCTGCAGAGGGCAAAATTTTCTTATTCCATGATCAGAGAAACACAATAGGGTGCTTGACTATTGAAAGTGTTTCTAGGAATAACAATACTTAAATTAGTATTATTAATCATTATTTTTCAATGTGTCAATAATAAATTTCCAATTATTGCAGTAGTAATCATAACTATTCTCATTATATTTATATTCTGAATATTATACATTAGTTTAGAAAATATTTAAGACTTCAATAAATCATAATTTTAAAACCTGAATATCCATATATCTTTCACTGCATGCCTTTATAACCATATTTCTGTACTGGGTTCCAATTTAGTTCATTTTAACTTAAGTAACTGCAGCTCCTAAATACTGGAAATGGAAAATACACTGATGCTGAAGAACACAATTAACAAACATGACTCTAAAGATATAAAGGCAAACATCTGAGCGGTGTCTACACAACCCTCACATTAAGTTTTACTGACATGAAATTTAAACATTTTCTAAATATAAATTTGTACATATTTGTGTGCTTAGAAAGCAGGTCATTAGATGTAAATGATATAAATCCTCTCATCCTGAACCTTAAATAATTTAGTCATGTTTGGATAAATAGCCACTTGGATTTTACCTGCAGCACTTGATCTTAAGTATTTATTTTCCAGACGTGAGAACAAGGGTCAGTCTTTTTTTGAGCACAAAGCAGTAACTTCCTTGAATTATGCATTATATGTTGAGGCTGAAGGTATATACATTGAAGCTAAAGTCGTACTCTGAACTAAATTATAGACATCTGAGAGAAACTAACTTCTGTATTTCCTATCAAGATGTGGTACTGAGAATTGAAGGGAGATGCCCAATGCTGATATCTATACTAGGACCAGAAAGTAATTCAAGTTTCCAAATGACACGTCAAAAAATGACAGCACAAAGTAAAATTCCAAGATACTAGGAATATTGTGGTGCACATAAAAATTCCAAATAGTGAGTATGATTTTAGCTGAAATGCACCAGCAGTACTGGCAAATTTATTTTTCCAAGGCTTGCAACCACAAACCCTTATAGCCAGACACCAAAAAGGCCTGGTGAGAGCCATCTAAATTCAGATCTGTTTTTTCTATGACTTAATGTCACCATTATGCAATGCAATTGATAAAAGATATATTTTAGGGGAGAAGACTCTGTAACTAATGTTTGTGCCCTGGTTTTCCCTTCTGATTGTCTCTTGAGGGGAAAAAAAGATTCCAGACATACGTCACTACTTTGTGTAATGTTTTATTTCAGCTCAGACCCTGTGGTAGGCTTCTTTTCTGCACATATTCATACAGTACAGAGAAGGCTGCATTCAGGATATAAATCTTCTCTATTCCCAACCCTATTTCATATCACAAAAGCTCTTTATCAAAAATGTGTTATCCTGCAACAAAAAAAACCATCTAATTCAGTGAAATATCTTTATTTGACATGTAAGCACAGTGCAGCAGACTGGCTTTGAGTTAAAAACCGCCATTCCCATAAATCACATTAGACAATGCACTTCATCAGTCTGCTTTTTCCTTGGTCAGCTGCAAACACTAAAAAATGTTATGAAGACAGAACTCCTGAACACAGAGAGGTGGCTCATCGAAAATTGTTCCAGGAATAAATATTTGGATAAATCTCGTGCAATATAAGTTGCTGTTTTGTAGGTTTTGACTATTACGTCGTCACATTATTTGAGCGGGTGTGAGGGAGGGACTGTTGAGTGGATTTACATCAGCATAGTCTACTGTAGCTATGATGGAAACATTAGGAGTGTCAGATCAGTTTTCCTAAGCCCCTCCATATCAGATTATCCATCAAGTGTAAACTGTGATGTAACATAACTAGCCCACAAAATTATTCCTTGAGCATACAGATAGTCCCAACATATGGACTACTGGTTCGGAAAACACCACACTAGCTCTTGAAGCCTAGAAAAAAGTACATGGGTTACACAAGCAACAGAACAAAGTATTCCAATTCTTTAAGCCTTCTAGGTGTTAAAATGACATATTAAAATATCTTTAGAAGTTAAAGCAGTACTTAGATCATGCTTATCCTCACCATGTGTTCAAAATTGCATTTCTTAACAGATGAGTCACAAGAGAGTTACAAGAGGTGTCTCTCTCTCTGTGTCCTTATTAAATGATTCTAATAGTCTCAGTATATTTGCTATGACTTACTATATATTTTATTATATAATTCATTATATTGATCTATTTTAAGCTAATTAGCATACGTGATTCTTATATGAGATGAGAGGGAAACATTCTAAAGTATAATACTCAAAAAACCCATGGAAATTAATATGCAACCTCAGTCTTAAATTTGAATATCTTGATTCCACAAAGTGTAAGATAGATATATTTTAAAATATTTATTTATAACCAATACCTTATTTTATATCTTTAACAGATTTTTGCCTGCGTTTTACAGACATACCTGTCTAATGTTTCATTATTTTGATAACAGTAGCCAGAAGCACTGCCGAGCTTAAAGAAATATGAATAATTCTGTTCAGAATGTCAAATTATAACCTTACATTTCAAGAAAGTATATATTTGGCACTTGATTTTTAGCAATGTCAATTATCTATCATTTCCAACAACTTTAGCAGAAACTCTTCTTGCTTTATAGTTTTGAAATCTCTGTATTTCAGCATCTAAATTTCAAAGCCGCCCTATTATCTTCAGTTTACTCCTAACAGCAATTTAGTCACTTCAATGCATGGTATACTTATCCTGGGGTTGATGTTCAGTTGGTCACAGTCTGGTAAAGAAAGTACTGGAGAGTTTGCAAGTGGCTATTTCTTGTAAGTGAAGACTTCTTGTTGACTGTTCAGTTGTCATATAGATTTGAAAATTATTTCATCTGGAAAATCTGCTACTATTAATCTTTTAGAACAGCTATTTTATAAATGTGAGTCCTCCTACATGAAGCAGTTGTTAATAGAAATTGTGTGCATATAAAAGGACAAAAGAACTAGCAAGTAAGCATATAGTAGTATGCAAGTAAACTGAGAGAGACCAGCTCAACTCTTTTCCTTATAGTGGTAGGTGCTTTCCAACAAGTAATAACATGAACTTTTGCAATAATTGGAATTTGCAAGCTGTTTTAGCATGCTGCCAAATTCAGCTTGCCAACAGATGTCTCTAGTGAGGACATAGAGTCTTAGAATAACAAGATCCTGAGATGAAAGGGAGCCATAAGGACCCATCCTTGGGTCCAACACCTTGCTCCAGTACCTGCAAGGTGCAGTACTGTCTCCAACACTGGCAGAATTCCTTGGGTGGATGCACTGGAGGAGTCTGCCAGTATTTGAACTATTTTATATCTCACACAGCTTAAGTACTCCTCCATCTAAGAGCTTTAAATCCTGCCATTATTCAAAGGCCAACTACTATCAGTGGTGTTGGCTAGAGCTTACTAGACAGTCTGTCAATTGACAGAGTATGATCTACATGCTTATTTACATACATTTACAAAAAGGGTGTGTTCATTTCCATTTGTCCCACAACACATATGAAATAAAGGGTGTGTGTAAGTAACTCACAAACCTGGACATTGTGCCTCCTGCTCCCCAAATTTGGTTTTTTGTTTCCATTTAATCATTCAGGAGCCTCCAAAGCACCCTGGAGATGACCACTTCTGGTGGTGTCAATGCCTAAAAAAGCTTTGCGTTGGTGCACAGATAACTTAGAAGCACACACACACTCTACACCATTCTTTTTACTTTTCACTGAAACAATTTTTTATAAGGAAAAGTCTTACATGAATTACAACATGGGGTGACAACCAGCTTCCTCTTCTCTGTACTGCTGTCCCTAACGGGGAACACATCTAATGCTGGCTCGGGCTCTTAGGGCTCTACAGACACAGCTGATACACACCACATCCTTCTCCACCTGTGGGAGTGTGGGACTGAAGCAGAATGTGTTTTTCTGGGCCAGTTCAAGATCACATCTTGTTAGATTCTGCTCCTGCATACATAAAATACTGGTCTGTCTTTCCAGCAGTCAAGCAGCTGAACAGAGCTCCTTTTCTTCTATCCAATGTCTGCCCACATCAGAATTCCTTCACTGCCTAAGGCCTTGTCCTTGCTACCATGCAGGCCTATCATCTGGCATCCTCTTTCAGGCCTCTTTCTACATCCTCACACTCAGACTAGATCCATGTCCTGCTTGTTTTTACTGTAAAACCACACTAGTACATAGTCTGGTTTGCCAGTCCACAAGGCTAAAACTGATCTGAGCACTTTTAATTCCCCATCTGGGCCACAGTAACACACTTCTCCCTAACCTTTCCAAGCTCACTCCATGCATACCCACCTGGAAAGCTGATGCAGTTCCATAACTCACGAGACCACCAGCTCTTGCAAGAAACTCTTCAACCATCAAATCAAATGTAAACTGCTCATCTTTTCTATAATAATCTACCATTTTTCTTCCTGCATCTATTGACTTTGATATCTCTTCTTCCAGTTACAATTAACATTTTCAATTTGGTAAATACTTAAGCAAGCATTCCTCTGAACTTATATGAAGACATTCCTCTGATAATCTTAGAAATGCCCTTTTGATGAAAATTGCACAGTTGTAAGCTACATTGAAAACAACATTTGCTCTCTTGACTCACAGTATCTGGTATTAACTCAAGGTTTCCTCAACTCCCCTCTCTGCTTGTATTTGTGTCCTGGTTTAGGGCAAATTTGGGAGGAAACTTCCAAAGAGGTCCCTCTAGAAAGGAGATTCAAGTGGCCCCTCCCCCATCTACTTCAGGAAAAGATTTCTTTGGAGAAAAGTGGAAAAACCCTGTTTATTTAACAAGCAAAGTATTCACAAGCATTAAAAATTAATAATATTTAGCAATAAAACCTCTCGCTGTTATGAAGGGATGGCAAATGCAGAAAGTCCTTTTTGTGGGGTGTAGCCCCGCTCAGTCTCTCATCAGTCCCTCCTGTGCTGGATAAAGCCATGTCCTGGGCCCTAGTGGGCCACAGATGTGAGTTCCCAGTGGTTTTCTGGGATTTTTTGGTCCAAAGCAGGTCTGAACAGCTCCAAGAAAAAGAAAAGCCACTGTCTGGGGAACTTCTCTGCCTCAGCTAGCTAAAAAAAAACCACAAAAAAACCAAAGTAAAAAGCAAAGGAGAACTCTCTCCCACTGTCCGTGCTGAAGACAGCACAGTCCAGGAGAAGGATGGCGGGGAGCAAGTGCTGTTTCTGTGAACAAACTGCGCATTTCTTTTCCTCCCTTTGCTCTCAGAACCAGTCTTAAAAGTTCAGAACTTAATATCCAGTATAAACAGAACATACAATTGGGGATGCAAGCATGATGAAGTCACCCTAGGACAACTGGTTTCTTGTTGTCTTACCCCTGTATTTTAAGTGCTTTGAAGAAGGCACCATCTTTTTGTGCTTTGTTTGCACATTGTTTTACACAATAGGATTACTTTCAAGGACTTCCAGGTGCTCCAATAATGAAAACAATTTTAAAAGTGAGTCTCAAAATGTTTCCTATTTTACAGAAACTCTTTACAAAATAATGATTGTTTAAATGTAGCCTGTGATAAATCAGCTTGACATTTGATTCAGTTTCCTCTCTTTTCTCTATAAGGAATTGATTCTCCTAGCTATTGAAGCTCATTGTAGGGGTTGAGCACAAGATAAATCAGCAAAAGAATGTGATAAGAGTACCTTTAGAATATTCAGCCATAAAAATGGGCATTCCATCTTAAAAATCCAGATGGCCAAGAAAGAAAATGACAGAAATATGATATCAAAGATAAATGGATAGGGGAATTATGAAAATTATACTCTATGAAACAATAAATGTTACCAAAAACAAAGGATTGAGTAACTGCCAGCTGCTTGAAAGCAAGGATCCCTTTTTACCATGGAAGAACCCAATGTGCCACAACTTGTTGCAGAACAAGGATCTCTGGCTCCCTCAGGTGAAGGGAATAGCTGATGTACTTTGCCACTATACTAAAATCAAATTAAACTACCATACTCTTTGGTGTCACCAATCCCTGCAAGCATTTTTAACAAGTTGAATTAAAACAGATGGTGTGTTTTTCCTTCTCTTTTTTAAATTCATGGCAGGTCATATGGTATTTTAATACACTGTTATTAGGTAATTTTGAATTCCTGTATCTGTTATATTTGGCTAGTTCATTGTTGTGATGTTGCACTTGACAGTTAACTTTCAAAACAAAGCCTAAATTACCTATTATAATTATTCACCAGCTTTTCTGTGGAGATAATTTGTTCCTCTCTATAGCATATGTCATTGACCAGCTATCACTATTGGAAAACATTCTTCTTAAAAATGTTCTTTCTGCCTCTATTCTTAAACTTATGATGTATCCAACCTCAGCAAATTTGCTTTAATAAATTATATTGAGTCATATAACTCTTCCCAGGATAACATCCCCCAAGACAGCAAGAACAGAGTGACAGGCAGCATAAAGTAAAATATTTTGTCATATGGTATTGTCCTGTTTTTTCTAAACTTCCTTCACTTCCATTCACAAATTTGCAGAAGGGAACTTCTAGTTTTATCAAGTAAAAGAGTGAGCCCTAGGGTTCATCAAGAAATAAAAGTTGACAAGCTCAGCACTTGTAAGTGCATATGAGAATTTAATGCTGAAAGTAAAGGACATCTGAATTATTATAATGTGCTGGTGGAATCAGAAGTAGTGATGGTGGAATCAGAAGTAGTGATGTTTCTCTAGCAGACTTTCCACATGGCAAAGCTTCTTCTACACATTCCATAGATGGTTAATCTACAGTTTACTTCAGTGTATATAATTCCTGACAGCAGTAGATTCACTGAAATGCTACAAGCTCTGTCTGAATGAGCAAATGGAGCTATTTGAGAAAATAAAAAGCCCTAAACACAGATTATACACAGTATTGAATATGATATATTGTAACCTAGTTTTAGCACAATAAACTGTATAAAACATTTTACCCCCAAAGCTTAATAAAAGAAATTGTCTTCTAATTGTATGTTTTCTCCCTCTTCTCCCCACATACACCATGTTTCTTGGAAGGCAATGTTTCTCTGTATTCTTGGCCAGTGGCAGTAGTTTTGCCATATGTACAATGCTGTGTTACTAAATAGCTAACAAAAAAATGAAATTTAATGTTTACTTTTCAAAAATGTAAACATATGAGTCAAAGTGAGGAAACATTCATTTCAGCTCATACACACAGACTGCTATCCATTTCAGTTTCTCTCAGTCCATTTCTTGAATTGATGCAAATAAAAGCACTAGTATATAATATTTTGTATTCTCCACAATAAATATTTTTTATTGCTTTATGTTATCAGTAGCAATGGCCATTTCAGGCCTTTTTCTTTACTCTACATAGATATTTCCATTAATGATGGTTTTTGCTGCTGTTTTCACCTCCAGAATCATGTTTAATTCAGGCTAGTTCCTCACTGATAAGAAGAGAACTTTTTTTCTTTTCAGTTTTAGAACCATTCTACTTTAATTATTTCAGACTAAATCTTGATATTTCAGAAATTGTGAGTAGCTCTACTGAAGCTTGAAAAAATATGGATTGAAAATAAGAATTATATGCAATATAGACTCAATATATCTTATTTTTATTGGGAATTTGTTTATTTTGTTTATAAGAAGTTGGGGTTTTTTTTCCTGTTACAATGCATGTTGTTGCTCTCATTTTACTGTCACTCTAGAAGTTGGCACTGAAGTTTATTCTATCTCACTACATTTTGAACCCCTGCTCTTGTCTCATTGTCTGCATGATTTGTGAAGCTCCAAGTGACATCTCCTCAGCCACCTTCCCTTGAGGGACTTGAAAATCTCCTTCTAAGACTTAATTGGAATCTGGGGTTTAAAATGAGTTCTCCACTCCTGCCCTTGTTGCCTTTACTTTCCTGCTGATTTCTTTCACTTTGGCTGGAAAACCAACTGCTCTCAGACAGAGCTCTTCCTTTTATACTTTTTGTTGTTGTCATCTCAGGCTAAAAATAAAATACCTTTACAAAACTGTAGGCTTCCCTGTGCTCCATGGATGGGATTTCAGAGACTCTTTACTATCTCCTAAACTGTGAGGAGCTGCCGTTCCACCCCTGAAGGTTTCTTTTCCTAATCAGAAAATGCATACTTTCCCACTAGCTTTTTCCTTATTCCTGTCTCATGCTTAAAGTTAGGTATTTTTCATATCCAGTCATTTTTCCTCAGAGCCTCTTGCCTCCCTTGTTTCTTCCTCATATGGTTCACAGCCTTATGTTCTAATGTTCTGCACTTTACCTAACAGCACTTTTTTGTCCTCTTCCTGCTTCCCCTGGTGCAGTCATGTTACCAAATTATCCAGCTTCTTGTTCTTCCTGTGCTCTTCCAGGATATGCCACCATCTCATGGCCTTTTTAAAAGAATTCTCCTGACTCTACAGATGACAGTGACATAGGCTTCTCTGATGGAGATTCCCAAACCTAAAACAAATGCCCTGCACTGTGGGAACAAGTAGTCACCTGGTGATCTTTATTTCTATCCATCCTTTCTGGAGTTACCAGATCCCTTCCAACTCAGACATTCTGTGATTCTGTGATTAGCTTAACTTTTTGGTATGTTTAGGAAGGAAAAGTTAGGAATCCTCTTCCTAGTAAGAGTGCAGCAAAGCAAGGCAGATTTGTCATGTGTGTCTCTTCTGCTGCTGTGTGCACTCATTTGTTCAACATCTGGTTAAGACAGAAGCTGGGTGAGATTAGCCCAATTCATAGATGCTAAGAAGTGATAATTTTCTTGGATACCAAAGACAGTAAAGAAAGTAGTCACTTTAGTAACTTCAAGCCACTGAGTTTTCACCTAAAATTCATTAATTAGACATTGTGAGTAAATTCTGATTTTGCCAAAAATTTGAATGTAAGAAATTAGTATCATTCAGGAGAAAGGAACAGAAACTAAATGCAGCCTTGAAATCAATTTCTCAAATATGAAATCACTAAGATTTGTCTCAGCACCAAAGTATGAACAAAGGAGAGATCCAACAGAAGTGAGAAGTTTTCTCTGCACTATTAGAATGACTCAGGTTAAGGAAGAAAAACAAAAGTCTGTTTTTATGTGCAAACTTTCACTGCAAATGCTTAGCTTTGTTTTCATAATGAAAGGAGTGTTTTTATTTCATCCCATACAGACAGCTTTTGTATGTGAAAGTTAAAAATAAACCTGGGGTCCTCATCAAGTGTCAAAAATAATCAAGGTCCCCAGTTTGTTCCCTCAAATTTTGTCTTTCCAGTGCAACTGCAGACTAAGAAAATAAATGGGAAAAAAAAAAAAAAAAAAAAAAA
>VZRH01006292.1:547399-607217 GCA_013397555.1 Urocynchramus pylzowi
AAAGAAAAAAAAAAAAAAAAAAAAAAAAAAAAAAAAAAAAAAGAGGAAAATAAGATGAAACAGATACAGAAAAGGAATATTATTTATTTTGTAACTCTGGTCTTTTTTTTCATGGGTCAGTAGAGGTCAAGGACCTCTATCACAGTCTGTGCAACAAAATGAGAAATACCTCTGCAAGTAGTGATACTTCAAGTATTTTACATTTAGAGACCTTAAAAAGATGTTTTCAATGTGTATTTTATATGTCATATGCCTGGTTTCACAATCCAGAACCATATTAATTTTTTTCTTTTTATTTAAATGAGAGTTTACCTAACTTTGCTTTTATGATAATTACTCACAGCATGCCATAAAACCCACTCATATTTCTTTTCTGACCTTTATTTTTATTCTTTGTTATTAATTATGCCTGTTTGTGAATGTTTGCCCAATCTACTTGAAATTAGGGGAATTATTCTACTTTGTTAAACATTAGGAATTATGTCATTGTAGGACAGAGACACCTCCATTACGTGGATTCATTTGCAACCCCCAACTTTATCAGTATCTGTGCATGATGAATTATCAGGCAGTAAAATGAGTTGCTGCTTCTTTTATCCTAAAGGGAGAAGCCTTCAGGGGTGCCACTGAAGTTTAAGTGAGGTTAAGAGAGGATAAGCAGTAGAAATTTGTTGTGTATACCCAGCCTGATGGTAAATCAGCATTTTTTTTCTCATATTTTCCAGAGGAATACAGCATGATACTCTGTATCATTTTACTGATTCCTGGAGACCAAACATAATTTTATACCACGTTTTCTGTCTTTCACCCAGACTATTAACTATATTCTCCCCAGGCTGTGCTCTAAGACAAATTACCCCTTTATATACTGAACTCTAGAAGTCATTATAGTTTGAGTAAGAATCCACCTAAATTTGGTGGTTAGGTCTGTGCAGAGGAAAGAACAGGATAATATCAACCAGGGGAGGATTCAGTCACTTTTTTTTCACAACAAATCCTATGCCAGTGTTCAGAAAATATAACTCAGCTTCTAGTAGATGTAACCTGGCTTCCTTTTCAGCTCTCAGAGGTGAAGAAGGTTTTTTTCCCAATGTAAAGTTCTTTGTAGTATGGAGTTGTTTTCTTCCATTTCCTCTTCAGCATTGCTGAACTGTGGCTTGTCCCATCCAGGCAGCATTCAAGAAAACTCCTAATGAGCCAAATGCTTTCTCACAGCCTGAGTTTGAACTTTCTATGCACTTTAATTCTTCCTTTTGTTATGTCAGTGAAGACTCAAATATAGTTATTTGACTCCCCACTGCTTTGCTTTGCTTGTAGTCTCCCAAAGCCCCCGTCTGCTTCCCCTCAAGCTCTTTTTGACTATAGTTCATGGAACTCACTTGCATGTTGCTGTATTGGATGTTTGGATCACTTGCCTGCCTTCAGGTGAAATCCTGGTCTATAATGAGAGAAATAAGTAAGCAGCCAGAGAGTCTGTGTTGCTCACCACAACTGACTTTCAGAATAATGTTTGTTTTAGTTTTAGGTGCCTTACTTTTTTCATCTCTTTTTCCTTTTTGATACATAACACATAATAAGAACCCTCATTCTTTTTATGAAAGCCTTCTTTTTCCTTTGGGACCAAGCAAAATAATGTTTTCTTAAAAGGTAATTTGCTTGGGAAATTTTCTTTGTGTGATTCAGTTCATTCTTGCAGAGAGTGCTGGATTTATGCAAACTAACATTTTCCATCAAACCATGAGGAATTAACCATCAAGCATACTTCAGTTTTGGAACAAATATTTAAACCCAATAGCAAAGCCTATGGGAGCAGCTGTCACATTTAATAGCAGCAATTTTTCTCCCCTTATTTTCCCAGATATTTTCTTTCCTCTGTCCACTTATCTTTAGGAGATTCTTAAGACTAATATGTCCACTAAAAAGAGAAAAAAAAATCAGTGGCTTCTGTCAGTCAAATGAACACATGCATTTTGCTGTGCAGACAATGCAGCTTCTTCACCTGCTTACCTTATCACAGTATCTCATGAGCAGCCTATATCTGCCTTATCATCTACTTATGGTACCTGAAGGATTGACAGGTAAGCACTTCTAAAGTTTCTGTCAGTATATAAGGCAATTGAAGGCATTAATCACAGAATAAACACCTTAGTCACTGTTCTCTTTGCAGCTGAAACAGGCTGGCACTGGCAGAGAGAAAGAATAAGAAAAATCAGGAAAAACAAGATTTCTGAGTTCTAATTTGGACATTCCTCAAGTTAAAGGAAGATTTTTCACTGACATTAGAGGAAATGGATCTGCTGCTAAGGTCAGACAGGCCATAGAAAATATTTGAAGTTTTCCACATACCAGCTCATAGTATTTTTGAATTCAAACTCAGCTGAGCTGTGAACAAACTGTGAAGCGAGAGGGAAAGTAGATGAATTCTTTTCCTGACATCTGTAGAGCAGTGCCAGGAGTTTGGGTAGCCAGTCAGGGAAATGGAAATTCTTACTGCAGAAAAGAAATAGGATATAACTGATATTGCAAATACATGATGATCTATGCAGCCAGAATTTAAAAATAATTACATAAAGCATGTTTACCTAAAAAGAACAGGCAAAAGAAATGAGGGTGGCCCTCTATGTTAGATGATTACCTGTATTAGAGCTATTGTCTGGAAAGAAAGATTGTACTGTTCTTGGTGACTTCAGTTTTAAAGACCTATGGTAGACATTGTATGCAGTATGTAGTAAAACATCATTGAAGTTTCTAAGAATTATAGATGATAATTATCTAACACAAAAGGTATTGAACCTAGCATAAGATAATTCTCTTTTGGGCCTCATTAAATTGGATAAAGAGGAGCAAATTGCAGGATCTAATTACATTAATTATGGGAAAACAGAGGACAGTAATATATCTACTTGGTACTTCAAAAGTGAATTTTTCAAACCTGGAGAAAATTATGAGAGATAATTGATTAGGAAGAATAAATACAGACAGCCCATTGGGAAACAAACTTTTAACTTGTTTAACAAGAATTTATGAGATGTCCAGAAGCCACATCTCATAATTAAGAAATAGTATACCAATGTGTTAATACCCCTCCTACTTCAGGAGTGAAGTGGATGTATCAATTAAATTTTTTTACAGAATACATGTATAGCAAAAGGGACAAATAAAAGGTGAGCATAATAATTACATGTTATGAACAGAAACAAAGAGAGGAAATAATGCATCTCCCAGTAATTAGGACAATAAGAAAACAATTTTTAGGAATCAGGAAAAAAAAGAATATATATTTAGAGTAAAAATTTGAAGCAGAGATACTAATCATGGCTAAAATTAAGTATAAATGGAAATGTGTGTCTATGTGACTGTGTATGCTTGTCTGAAAGTACCAGCAATAACAGCAAAACAAAGTGAAAAGGGAAGGTAGGTGTTAACTGCTAGGGAGCAGTGCATAAGTGATTTCCTTTAAAAGGAGAGGTAGAAAAACTCACCTGTAGATAAGTGTTAAGGGAACCAAGCAGAACATAGTATTTATACAACATGCATATAAGATAAACAACACTTCTGTTAAAAGTCAGGAATTTTGCCTAATATTTTTGAGGGATGAGACAAAATAATGAGGCAAAATATCTAAAACTGCATCTGTTCCAAAAGAGTATAGAAGGTAAATCAAAAATCTGTTTGTCATCACTATCCAAGATGACCACCAGAGACATACTGGACTGATGGCATCCCTTGTCCCCCTTGGTGCACACAAATGATCCTGGCCAAGTCAGTGAGACACAGACACCAGAATATGTGGATGTAAGAGTGGGAAAAATTACCTTAGAGATTTTCTACTGTAAGATCACCTTCATCTTCTCAGAGATCTCTCATTGAATTTTCCAACACTGAGTTCCTGTATTAGTAAAAGGAGGTTTGAAGGATCGTCTTAATTCTGAAAAGTAGATGCAGCTGTTCATAAGTAGTTCCTGGAGAGAACCAGGAGAACATGCTCATAGCACAGGAGAAGAGTGCGGTATTCTGTAATTTTTCAGGATAGGCGTTATGCTATTTTGCATAAGAAAAACATTGAACAGTTAAGTCTCAGAGTTTCTACAGTGTGTGCACACTTCATTCTCTGCATAGACATTTCTGAAAGGAAATTCATCTCAACTCTGCTAATTACCTATCTTAAGGTAGGTGTGAATTTTAAATTGATGTGCCTAATTTTTCTGAGCTTAGACTTGGACAATTAACTATGAGATAACTACATTTAAAATGGATGTTAAAATGTATCTCAATAGAATTTTGAAGGCAGAATGCCAAGCAAGTTTTCACCTGGAAGACATAACAAAAGACACATCTGGCCAGGTAATGTTCTTATTTGATGCATGCCAGGTAATGTTCTTATTCTGGCCAGGTAATATTCTTATTCTTATTCCACTACATGTGGAAATTTCAGGAGATTGTGGATATCATCCCAATATTTTAAAAACCATAGAAATCCTGACTAGTGAAACCTGGCAACAATGCTGAGAAAAAGGATGTAATTGTTGCTACATGTTTTAATTGACTGAGAATAAAAAGCTAGAAACGTAATTAGTGTCAATCACTATGTTTCTGGAAAAAGAGTTCTTACAGTCCTTATTAAACACACTTCAAATAATTCTTTTATGACATTGTAATTTAGGCAGTGAAAGATAAATAATATATTTACACTTTTAAAAGGAATTTTGACACATTAATACACAACATGCTGATTTAAAAATTAGTGCAACCACAAAGTACATCTTAAATGGATTAACAACTGCCTAAGTGACAGGTTCCCAAAAAGTAACTGTCAATATGTATGTATTGTCAAAGGAATGAGTTTCTAGTAGTGTTTAAGAGGTTACCTGGGGGAATAATCAGCATCTGATCCAGTATTATTCAATGTAGTCAACAGTGGTTTGGAAGAAGATACAAAATCACTGGTGATCACTGGTGATGGCTGAGAAAGGAATAGGACCAAAGAAGTCAACAAGCAAGTAACTTTCTTATCATGGCATGAGAGTAAGGGATTTGCAATGTTTTTAAATGTATTACTAATAAAGTTCCTTCTCTGTATAAATACCACAGCCACCAAGGCTTACATCTGTTTGGGAAAATTATTTATTTCAAATAGCAACAAATGTTAAACAATAAAATTAAATATTAATTTAATTTAATTAATTTTATATTATTTAATTTTATTAATTTAATAATAATTTAATATTTTGTGGAATTGTACTGAGAAGCAGGATCTTGAATTTATCTTCAAGATAATTCCAAGAAGATTCAGGTAGGACACTTTCAGGTATAGTTTCTATGTCTAACCCATGTTCCTGCAAGGAGTCAAATGCATAGTTGGGGAAAATAGTCAGACTCAAATGAACCATTCCAGTGGAGTAACTACAGATGGTGAGAAAGGCAATCAGAGCTAATTTGGCAGTCTGGCATATCAGCATGTATTCTGCATATAAGAGAATTGTCCTAATGGAATAATTTTCAGTTAGATTCTTCTTCATTTCTTAATTTATTTTTCCATATTATTAAGTCTTAAAGTGAAATAATTTTCTCTATCCTCTTTTTTTTTTTAGCATTGCTTTTCACTCCATTTAATTTCATTGTCTTTTGGCATGCCTCAACTCTGACCGTGATTTGATATGATATTATATGATATTTTTAATTACCTTTCAATTTGCTTTGTTTTTTCAAAACGTCATATTTCAGGTTAAAATGACCTATGGAACAGAATATTTTACTTGGATCTAAAAGCATTAAAACTGAATATTAAGGAATTTTAATATTTTTCTCTGGGTGCCTGTCCATGCTCACTTTTCAATTTTTTTAAACACATTTAATTCCTTGGGGAGGTGCTTGCCCTGAGGTAAAGGAGTACGACATAATATCATATCATATAATATCATATCAAATCATATGATATTGCTATAATAATAGCAGAAAGCCCATTTTTTGCATTTGGCACTGGTCCAGATATCAGCTATTTTTAAACGAGCAGCCAGCCCTGCTGATGTGGGAAACACACATGTGTAGTTCAAGCATTGTAGTTGAACCATCAGCAAAGTGTTTTCATGTGCAGTTGTAATTTGGAATTCCTGTTCTCCTTGTTTTTTTGCAAAACCAATTGTAAGTGGGTTGGTGATTCCTGGTGACACCTGTCATGCCTGGATGCTTCTGATTGGGGGTATTCTGACAAGGCAATGAGCTGCTAGCTGATTCTGACTTTTTCTTTCATGCTCTTTCTTCTCTTCTCCTTGCTATTTCTTCAAAGTCTGGTTACCAGCTGAGCCCTCAGTCCTTTCTCGTGCATTGGTCCAGCTGCCTACAGCTAAGTCTGCTCTGGGTGTTTGACAAGCATCTCCACCCAGACACAGTGATTGACAAAGAACAGTGCACTTCCATCCTCAATCTAGGGTGAAAACACCCAACTCTTGCAAACTCGTCTCGGGACACAAGGGAAGATGCAGCCTGTTGGGCAAGTTTGGACTTCCTTCCCACCCAGGGTGGATGGAGTGATGCCACTCAAGATGCTCCAAAATTATTTCAAAAACATCCATCTCCTCTGTCCCAGATGTGTGAGTGCTTTCCCCTGTGATATTCTGTTCCATAAACAGATCACCTTAAAAGAGCATATTTAGAGCTAACACATTTGACTTTCCTCTAGAACAGTTGGAAATAAAACCACTCAGACTAGAACACTTCTCAGACAGAATGCTGAAACTAAGAGTTATGAGGCAATTTAGGGAACAGAAATTCCTTTTGCTGTTCATTTTTAACTGATGCCTCACAGCTAAGGCTGTCTGTGCCATAATTTGGACATGAGAACACAGGATCAGAAGATTCAATATATGCAAGTGCTGGGGCCAGGCTGGACAACGTGTGCAATGACAAGTGGTGCAAGAATTACCTGAGTCCCTTTTCCACTAGCAAGGAATCAGTGAAATATTGCCATGCTCTATCTGCATTCTCTGTGCACTCATTTCTTGTGAAAGGGGCACAAAAGGCACCTTCATCAACATCCATGAAAGAGTTATTTATGGAGGAATTTTCCACATAAAAGTCACTTTTAGCAATGCTAAAAGTTGCTGAACAGCTGCAAGCCAGAGAATACAGACTGATGCCTGTACCTCTTATATTACTCTGACAATAAAATAATTTATTAAAGATACATTTTTTTAGCTAAACTGTTTAAAGTTAATAATGTTCAGGAAACTGTCCTGCCAAAAAGTATTCCTTTGGAAAGGTAAGAACAGGACAGCAGATACAAAATGAGTTTTGAAGTCTAGAAAAATTACATTTGTTCTCTGAGTTTTTGTGACCATCAGCAACTTTTTTTGTTATTTTGTAGAATTTGGTTATTACTATTTTTTATTTTAAATAGAAAAAAATAGTACCTGGAAAGATAGAAGAAGCACTGTCCTTTTACTACAGACATAGTTGCTGTATTGATATATTCAGTGTTCTCTTATTTTTCTTCACTAACCATGCTCTATATCCAAAAAGCTGCAAAACCACTTATGCCCACGTTTGTTTTCATTAGTAATTGAGAGCTGAGGTTGACAAACTCTGGAAAAAAAGATGTCAATGTGTCAGCTGAAAGAAAAACTTAGAGTTTCTGCAAAAATGTTAAATTTAGAAATTCTAAACTCTATACTTTGGGATAGAAAACCCCTGATACATAATTTTAAGAAAAAAATGTTTAGGCAAAAATGGGTTGGTTTAATAAGGTCTGAACTCACAAAGTGAAAAAAAAATCAACCCAAAAACCCCCACCTCTATCGTCCCACGGTCTGTGTTAGGTACTGAATTAAATTATTTAGTATAAACAACAGCAAGGAGATGTTAGAGGTCAGAATTATGTTATGCTCTGATTAAACTAACAATTAAGCATGGAAAAGCAGGCACCTGTGGGGAGGGCTGTAAAAGGCTGTGATAACATCTCTCAAAGTCTTCTGCTTTGGTTTAGGCTGAAGTTGTCCTTAACAGACTGAATTCAGCAGGGGAGAAGCCATTGTGGGTAAGGCCTGTGCTGACACTTACCTGCTGCTTAATTATAAAGTGACCCTTAGGGTCAAAAGATACTGTTTGAACTCCCAGTTGCAGATTAGACAGCAAAATAATAACACTCTGAGTATGGAACAAATGAGATAAGCTTGGTAGAAACTGCACTGAATGAGAAAACATCACTGTTCTTATGTCAATATGGAAGATGACTCTGTGGCTTCATCTTGATTTTTTCATAGACTTGGTTTATTTGTGATGCTTTTAAACTCAATCTGTTATGCAAATGTTCTCCAAAGACTTTTTTCATAGGAAAGAAACCAAAATAATTTCTTTAAGCAGCTATCTAACTTTCCAGTCAGTGAAAGCTGTGATTAAAAATGGCATCATATCAAAAGCTACTGTTACATATGTGCTACCTGCAGCCTGGATGCAGCCAGATACCTAATCTTTTTAAGAAAATAGACTGCTTGATGGAAAAAATGGTAGAATTTTGAACACTTATGAGAAGTTCATGTACAAAACAAATGCCAATTACACTGCAAGGTAATTGGGTGATGAGACCTGTATTAGAATGGAGACATTGAGTGGAGAGATTTGGGTGACTAAGTACCACAAGCTGTGTAGTTGAACGTGCCAGCTCCTAAATGAAACGGCATCTGTGACTTATAAAAAACCAATGCTGTAAATGAAGTCATGGAAAACAACCAAAAATGTATCTGGTAAATGACTTTATTAATATTTCAGTAATAATAATTGAGGTGCTTCTGTTTCAACACATAAAGGCATAGACCTTTCTTACTGAAATATATCAGTGCATGTATTTAATTCTTCCAGCTCTAATTCTATTGAAAGCTGAATATACCTGCTTCTAGAGTGAAGCCTGGTGAATTAGGCAATGCTGCTCTTTCATATAATAGGCAGTCTGTTTTTCTCATTGGCTTAGAGAAAAAACACTGCTCTAATTTAAAGACTTCCTTCTTTCATGATTGATGCTCACCCCACAATCTGCCCCAAAAAGAATAGTAATTTTGTGACTAGAAGAGGAGAAGAATACTTTTTATATGTCAATGATTATTTAGTGCTTTAAAAAATGCCTGTCTTCAGAGCCCTCCCTATGGACCAGGCTTGTAAGTACTTAAATCACTTAGAAGTGGGATGCTAGGTATAAGCCCTACAGAGCTGAGACAGGCACCTGCCTTCTTGATGAGCTCCATCAGAGATGGACTCTTAGGCTGTCTTCACAGAAACTGTCTGATAGGCATAAAACCTGAGGGAGTTGATAGAAAACACCAAAGGCAGAAGCATGCCTGAAATTCTGGTTCCCCACATGGCCTCATGATCATGATTGTGGATGGTGAAGTCTAAGATTAAGGTTTATACCATTAAGATCACCTCTTCTGCTTTGGCTTCTGAAGGTCAACAGCACTACCCACTCAGGAAGTGAGAGAAGAGGGGTCACCCCTTCTGTGGGGAGGGGTTTCTGTTAGGGGTTCATAGGTTTTGCAGAGCAGATAGGGTTGCTCAGGTTTGGTCAAAAATAGAATCTAGGTGTGTGGTCCAAATCAACTCCTTCTGTCAGGTCAGAATAAAACACATGAACAAAAATACTCAGATTTCATCATGTCATGGGTGCAGTAAGAAATATTGAAGTAAAAATTTCTCCAGGACTAATTGTATTTCTGCATAACTGTGTTTTGTTTCCTCCTTATCTTTCTTCAGTTGTCATGAATAAAAATGCCTGACCAGTCTGACTCATGTACAATTTCTAAATTCAGGTTTGTAACACAAAAAGAGAAATGTCACTAAAGCATCTTTCTTAAATTGGATGTTTTTATTAATAACTACTCTTCAAGGGTTTTGTTGGTTTTGTGCTGATGGAAGTGAAACCACATGGAAGTGTAATCTGTCCTTTAATACAGAGAAGAAAGTAAAAAGACAAAGTGTTCATCATGTTCTACGAAAATAAAATTCCTTCTTTATTTTACCAAATAAAACAAGTAAAACTACGTTCTCTTCAAAAACTGCTTAATAAAATAATGTTTTGCATGTATTTTTAAACACCTAAATAAGTTTGCACAGTCTAGAATCTCAGCAGTTAGAAAAATCGCTTTGTCAGTGGACTTAGCAAGAGCAAAGGCCGTGTCAGGCAGGCAGAAGCACAAGCACAGTCTGATGCACGCTAATGCCATCTTCTCTCCAGAGGCTGTTAAACATTTTTAGACTGAAGGGAATTGTCATTACTGAATCTATCTACACTGCTATTTTTAATTGGAGCAAAGCTTGTACAGATGATGCTATAGATGCTTAATTTTACTGATACTGAACCTGTTTCATTAATATGCATGTTGACTGAATAACTAACTACGAACCTTCTAAAATGTGCTTCTAATCACATCAGCGTTAAATATTAACTAGAAAGCTGACTCTATCATTCAGTCACATTCTCATTTTCCTAGCTTATCATTACTTGTGTGTATAGAAGTAGTTACTTTTGCTGGTAATTTCATTTATCATAAATAAACACATTTCTCATGGTTGTTACTTACTTAGCAGAATGGAGCAGTACTTTCACCATGCAGGTGGGTGAAAGCAAAATTCAGTGGAGGACAGGTTTGGGGGTGCAACTTCTTGTAAATGTTTTGCCCAAGGGATTTTGTGCTATCTTTTCTCTCTCTTCTTCCTCTTCAGGGAATATTTGTCCTAGGATTGCCATATGCTCTCCTCCACAGTGGATACAGTGGTCTACTTCTTATTGTCTTGGCTGCAGCGTTATGCTGTTACACAGGCAAAATTCTAATTGCTTGCTTGTATGAGGAAAATGAAGATGGGCAACTGATAAGAGTGAGAGACACGTATGAAGATATTGCAAAAGCCTGCTGCAAAAAGCTGTCTCCCAGTCTAGGTGGCGTAGTTGTCAACGTGACCCAAGTGGTGGAACTGATCATGACATGTATTTTGTATCTGGTTGTTAGTGGGAACTTGCTGTCACACAGTTTCCCGCATGTACCTGTGACTGAGAAAACTTGGTCTGTAATTGCATTTGTTACTCTGCTGCCTTGTATATTTATCAGAACTCTCAAAATTGTTTCCAAACTCAGCCAGCTTTGCTCTTTGGTTCATTTTGTTATTATCTTTGTAGTGATAACTTACTGTCTCACACAAATTCATCAATGGTCCTGGGCAAAATTCAGACTCTCCCTTGAATTTGAGGACTTCTTGGTCTCTGTAGGGGTGATCATTTTCAGTTACACTTCACAAATATTTCTTCCCACACTTGAAGGTAATATGAAAAACCCAGGGGAATTTAGGTGTATGCTAAATTGGACTCACTTTTTTGCCTGTATCTTGAAAACAACCTTTGCACTTACTGCTTTCTTGACCTGGGGTGAAAAGACAAAGGAAGTTATTACTGACAACCTGCCATCATTTCTTGAAACCCTAGTGAATTTATGTCTGTTAACCAAGGCTCTTCTTTCTTACCCTTTGCCCTTTTTTGCAGCCACAGAAATTGTGTATTCTTGTATTTCTAAAGACAACCATTCCAATTACAGATCTCCACTACTTGCTCTGACTGTAAGAGGCTCATTTCTCTTGTTAACTCTGTTGATGGCCATGTTCACACCACATTTTGCCCTGTTGATGGGTTTGTCAGGCAGTGTAACAGGTGCTGCTATGACTTTTCTTCTTCCTTCTCTCTTCCATTTAAAACTTAAATGGAAAAAACTGTCCTTCTTAGAGAAATGTGCAGATATCTCTGTTTTTATTTTGGGCTTCCTTTGTAGCCTTGCAGGTGTAGTTTGCTCAATAAAAGGGCTGCTTGAAGTATTTCGAGGAGTGTAAAGATTTCCTGAAAGACAAATAAGGAGCAAATCTTACAAATTCTCTTACCCTGTTAGTCAATATGTAAGAGATTTTGTCACTAGGTAGAATTAAGCATCTGCTTAAATGTTTGCAGATTCAAGTCTTTAACTGGAAAATTATGTATCTCTAAGCAAACTGGAAAATAGAATTCATAGCCAAAAAATACATCTTTCTAGGCCTCTTTAAAACTTTGAAAAGAAAGGTGATGGAGATGGTTTAACATGAAAATAATTGTAAGTAATACTGCATTGTTTTAGTCATACATGGCATGCACATCCTGAAATTACTACGGCAATGATTTCACCAATTTAACCAGAATTCTTCATAGGATTAGATACTGTCCAGTCTCAAAGCTATCAAAACTAGCTTACAGGACGTGAGTGAGAGAGATCACAGAATCACAGAATTCTATTGTTAGATCTATTATTGAAAATGGATGAAATATTATTTCACCTCATTGGCAGACTGCAATTCAACATGTGAACAGAACAAATCAGTGAATTTTGGTTTTTATGTAAGACAAATTCTACTACTTGTTTTCTAAATGAATAGGCAAAAAGAGAACTCAGTTTAGAACAGCTTTGAAAGCCTGCTTTTATCATGACTTCAAATGGGAATACAGTCAGAGTAAAAGGGGCATTCTAACAGTTCAAAGTCACGGAAAAGAGATTTTTTTTCTGAAATAAGCTATAGCCAGTGACTGCAGCTTTTCTGAAAGTCTAACTCCTAAGATTCATGTCTCTGCAATGCAACTACTCTATTGGTTGGGTTACAAGAAGTCTCGCTGGTAGCATGAAAAGTTATGCAGTTCACTTTCCCTCTTAGGCAGGAAATTTCTTTGATCTGTGTATTTTATCCGATTCTATTAAAAGCTCAATGGAGTAAATCAAGTTCAATAAACAGACACACAGTTAACTTCCTGTACAATTTGGTAGATCTTTAGCTTTAAAAGATATTGGCTTAATAAAAAGATCAGCAATGCAATGTATTTGACATTAGTGATAAAACATTATGACAAGAAACAATCTAATCAGAGTGCTTTAATGAATACGTATTATCTTATTATACTAAAACTCTGTTATAATACATAATTAAAGTAATTATTTCAAAGAAGAAAGTGTGCATTTTTGTCATCAACAATTTCACACAACCTTGTACTGCGTCATATGGAAAAGTCTTTGAACGTCAGAGTGAGACGGGGTGACGAAGAGCCCAGCAGTATCTGCTTAACAGAGCTATTTTTGCTATGGAGTTTCTCAGCATTAATGCTTTTGTCCTGCATGAGCAACAGTTGCCTCTCAAGGCTGATTTGCTGAATGATAAAAAACATGCAACTAAACAAAAGAGAGGAGTTCTGGAAAGCCTTGTATGCCACCCTGTTCCTTCCCTGTCTGCTAGTGTACGCTTGTCATATGTAATAGTGATGAAAAGTTTATTAGAACAGATTAATTGCATTACTACAACATTATCAAGAAAACTGGAAATAACTGTACCTCAGAATTTTATTACTTCTTCCCGCAATGGGTCAAATTCTGCACTCAAATCCACAACAATGTGAATTATATTAAAATTTGTGCTGGAACAAATAGGAGACTTTTTGTCTTTATGTAAAATGCCAATAATACATTTCTCATTGAAAGAGTTGAAAGCTTATTATTACTGCTACAACATAGTCAGAAAGATATTATTACTTGGATGATATTAATCAAAGCATTTCATTACTTTTTGTGTGGAGAAGTTTCATAGATAAACAAACACGTAGGAACAGTATTTGTTCTGTTTATCCTGTATAAATCTCTGAGGACAGAAGGAGATTGTCCAAAGAGTTTTGTAAAAATTCTTTCTGTTACTTTGCTTAGGAATTCTAAAAAAACCCAAAATCTCTTTTCCTATCTCCTACTTTTATTTAATGTGTTTTGTCTCTAACTCTTCGGAAAATCTTGGGATTGCCTCAGTTCATTTGCTGTTGGGGAAAGCTTGAAAACCAAAATAAGTAATTTATTTTGTGGCAGTTTTAGGAATTCTATAGCTCATCACTGTGATTCAAAATTGGCTTTAGTTGTACTTTCTTTTCTTAGCCTTTTCAAGAAGTCAGTGCCCAGTCCTTTCAAGCCAAAGATGGCCACTCCCCACTTAATCATGCTCCCTCTTATGTAAGATCTTTTCTACAATGATAAATGTTTCCTACTTTATAAAATATGTCCTATTATTGTCCTTATTTAATCATTTATGTAATTTCTGTTAACATCAGGGAAACAGCAAGGGCTATGATTAACAAGTCAATACAACTGTAAATGCACAAAAGTGAAAGTCATCCAAGTGCAAGGCCTCGAGAAGTCACTTACAAAAGGCACTAGATTAAGGGGGAAAGCATAAAAGTTCAAGACTTTCTGTGGTCAGCACTCAGCAATTTTGAAGTGTGCCATTGTTGTGGGACACAGAAGATATATGAGCTTTGCTTTAAAGCCATGCCCAGACATCTTGATGAGAAACTGTCTTCTGGTCTCTAGATTAAAGGAACCTCCCTACCCAGAAAGTCAGAGATGCATATACACATCCTACAGACTAAGCCTGAATGTGGTGCTGATCACATGATAAAGACAAATATTCATGATGTAAGACTAACTCACTGGATTTCATTTCCTAAAACACACAATTGCATATTTATAGATATAAACTTATTTCTGAACATTTTTCAATGGCAAAATTCTATTAATAGGAAATGTAAAACATTTGCAGCTTTCTATATTAGACATTAAAATATGATCTATAGAATATGTTTAGGGAATCTGGAAAGGTGATGTTACCATAAATGATGAACAAAGAGGATTTGCATTCATCTAAGTAATGACTACTTAGAATTTTTGTCACTAAATTTATACTACCAATCATTAGAATCACTGAAGCTAGGAAAGTAAAAGACTGACTAAATATTAATGTATTATTTTGGCCACTTCTGGATTATTAATTTTAGTATGATAGTGCTTTATCAAGATTAATTCTGAAAGCAAAAAACTGACCATAGTGAACATGAAGAAAATGCTATGGAAAAAATTATGTGTTGAAATGAAGCATTTTCAAACACTCTTGCTTAATTTCTTCTGTCAGTAGAAGTATGAGTAAAGGAAACTGCTTTCTTTCAGCAGCAATAACACAGGATTGCCCAAAATGCTTCTCCCATTTTGTAGGGAACACCAATCACTCTATTCCTACTTCTGACTGTAGTAATGCAGATTTAAGTCAATCAGATTACCCTAAAATGAAAATATAGGCTCAGTTAAGTTATCTTAGGAACGTCAAGTGTTTATTTATGAAGGCTTTTCAAAGCTGAAATCTGAAATTAGACTGAAAACCTCACTCTACTGACTCAGTGAGAGAAAAATAATTTACTTAAGTGGAACAATGTTCTAAACCCTGTAGTCCATTAACAATACTTAATTTACTTTTACACCAAAGTTTGGTCAACACTTCCTTACTGTATTTCTTTTCCACATTATTCCATCTCTTCTCTTTTTCCAGCAATGATATAAATATTTTTCCTGCCGATAGTACTGAAATGTTACAGAGATGTCAGAAGAGCTACTGAAAAAATTCTTGAGGCTAACACTATTTCATTACCTCTTCATCCTTGATTGCTCACTTTATTTTTTTTTTTGTGAATTCTGTACTTCATGTACAAAATGCATGTCACAGTAACTGGTTACTCTGAAAAAGTGATTGTATAAAAGTGGAACAAATAAAATGTCCTGCAAATGCTTCATTAAATCAAGTTACAATTTTCAGTACTTATTTTCAGAACTACTATATTTTAAAAACTGCTAACTGATTTCTAGTAATCATTTATCCAGCCCTTCTTCATTCTTAATAATTATGTGGATGATATATTACATCTTAGAAAATATTCATCTTCTAAAATGAAGTAGAAAAAGAAATATATCTCAGAAATATTTTTATAGTATTCTGAGATTTAGTTGTCCCAAGGGTTCATATGGGATATAAAATGTTGGAAAATTTATTGTGCTGTTTAGTTGCTGATAATGAATGTAAAAATACTCAGTCTAAAATCCACCTAAAGATTTTTGTTCTCAGCATAAGTATTTGTTAAGCTGTTGACACACTGAAGTTAACTGTTCTTCATTCCTCCTCAGCATCATTACCTTTATGTGGTCACCCCTCAGATGTATAATATATTTCTCTTCACATTGCCTCATAGAGGGGTGAGTCCTAAGATCTTCATTTTACAGTTTTGAAGTGAATTCTCAGAGCAGAGATGAACCCAAGAGGAAATCCCAAGGAATCTCTAGGTTAATACTTGTTATTAAACAATGCCTTCATGGTGATCCTGACAGTCAACATTGCTTTTGTTTGTTTGTTTGTTTTTTCCTCTTATTCATCCTTCATTTTGTCTCCTTTGTCAGTTTATGCCAGGATAACACAAAGGTATATAGCACAGCAAGCAGCCCATTATGCAACATAAATATTTAACTGAAAGCTGCCTTTCTCAGATTTTTTTTAAGATAGAAATGTAAAATTGTATAGCTAAATAATTATATATAAAGGGATGCAGCACATGGGAGAGGAATTGAAGGCAGAGTAAATGCAACACAAAAAACAAAAGGGGAGATGACAGGAAAATGTGGTGAGGGACTGGAAGAGGAAAACTGAGAAATGAAAAAAGTTGCAGAAGAAGTAAAAAGGAAAAGAAACATCATAGAAATTAAAAAACTGGGAAGGAGAGAATGGGAAGGCAAAGTGGGAGAATTCGTTTAATGTGTGATTTAATCTAATCTGTAAATATCTTATATGGTTTTGCACAAGCAGTGAAAACTATTCCAGTTAATATAAATCAATATATTCTGTGTGTACACAGTTTTCCTTTCTTTCACTTCTACAAACCTCTTATGGATTTAAAACATTTAAAATAAAATCATTCTCATTTGTGTGGAATTACCTCTATCTTTAATGTTTTCTGCTACCCAAAGGAAATTTGAAAACATGTTAAATAAATAGTATTAGAAACAAATTCTTTTTCTTTGTGTGTCTTTATCTATTCCTATCCTTGACCTCTTCTACAGCAATGATTCAGAGGTATGCACCACTTCTAGACAGCTATTGCCTTGCAACCCCAAAACCAGTGCAAAAACGGTCTTAAAATGGGTAAAAAATGTTTCTCAATGACCACCACAGAGGCTCTTCTGCACTTGGGCCAGAAATACAGCTAATATCCCCACAGAAATCTCTGTCTGGAAATGGCTTAGATTGATTTACATGTCTGGTAGCAAACTCCAGTGAGGTGGGAGTTGGGAAAGCTAACACTGAGGTGTCATTGTACTGTACCCCTGTTGCTCCTCAGGTGACTCAACATGTAAAATGACAAATTGTACCAGCATGTAAAATAAAGTATCCTTGTGAGCTCCTTCACACTCACAATGGGACCTATTTTGAACAGTTGCCCAAAATCAGCAATGTGTAGGAGCAAGATCCAGTTCCCTCCAGAGAGTATGTAATAGGACAGCAGGAGATCAGGCTGCCTTTGGATGCAGTATGACTACTGATCCAAATTCTGCACGGATGCTTCAAAGCAAAGTTTTTGCTCCTTCATTAAAAGGAGTTTTACTATATGCTTCCTGTGCTAAGATAAGGTGCTAATGATGGCACAGAGAACTGCAAGAAACCAAGGATTTATTAAATTAAAGTAAAAGTAACAATTTAAACTGAAAGGTATAAAGTTAATCTTAACTTCACTGTGTGCAAAATTGAACATAATTTAAATCACAGCTAAAATTTAAGGATTTCATCAAGGTTATCCTTTACCCCGATCTTCTGGCTTTGGTAATAGATACAAAAGGAACTGTGTTCAATGATTAACTGTGTTCTTGTGTCACAGGCTACCATCTACAATGCTATTTACTCTTCCTACATAAGACTCTTGACAGCTATAAAAATGTTCCTACTCAGGGTAGAAAACAAAACAAAAACGAAACAAAAAATACAAGGAAAGTAATAATTAACGTTGAAGGCTGAGTGTAACCTACCTGAGGCCAGGAGCCCAGAGAACAAGGGATGTAGAGCTAAGTCAACAGGTGACCATATTGTTAGCACTTTAGCAATGATTATAATTTGCAATAATAATGTAATGAACAAAGATGGGGTGAAGGCAGAAGGATTAAAGGAGAGCACGCAGCATATATAAGCCATGCTACATCCAGCAAATTCCCAGTGCAGCTGCTTCAGGGATATTAAGCCTCCTGCAGACAGCTGCATCCCCCTGCTGCCATCTGTGGCTTGCATCCCTGGTGCTGCTACTGCAGACAACTTGCACAGTTGCAAAGGCCTAACCCTCCACCAGAAGAAAATATCCTCTCCCACACCTTCTTGCAGGGAGCCTGGCTTCCACCTGATCCATAGGATACAAGGGCTTTCCTGAGATTTAATCAGCTGTTAATTAATCCTGGGAGTGATGGCTAGAGAGAGGAATGCCTTGCCAGCTGAGATGTCAGATGGGAACATAGGGTAGGCATTAAGTTATCAGTTTTATTAGACAGCACTAATCTCATTGGTACAGAGTTGCTAATCACACTTCAGGAGAAAGTTTTATTACAAATGGTCTGAGAGGAATCTGAAATGGGTCACATTTTAAACGTGGGCCAGTGTAAAACAATCCAAATCAAAGTGGATCAACTGACGACTTCCAAATGCACATAGTGAAACAGATCAGAAACAGATGATTTTTGAACACTTTTCCCCTTTCTTCTGTCTCACCCTCAGTCCCTTAGGACTCGGAGTCAGAGACTTACTGTGCCATTGTTACCCCTTGCTACCCAGAAAAAGGCTTTCCCATCACAGTTAAGGCCCAGTGGGGTGTCTGCTCCCTGTTCTTCTTAAATCGATCCTCATTCTCCACTTGTGTGCCTCTCCAACTTGCATACCACAAGCAACTCACCTCTGTGTGCTTTCAACACCTTTCAGGAAACAATCCACTTCCCTAAACCTCCGTGGGCTGCTCTTGGCCTGGTATAGCAGCAAGGGCAAGGGAAACATAAGCAGGCAGCCTTCTCTCCTAAATCAGTGGTGCTGGTTCAATGCACTGCTTTTGCATGGTACTCCACAAACAGGTATCTAAACTCATGGGCTGGCTAACATGGATGGTCATTTGAATTTAATAAAAAAAAGGGATCCTCCCATAGTCTTTCTAATTGTATGAGCTGCACAGCTTGCTGTTACAGGCCCAACCACAATACTCTAGAAGTAGAAGCCATACAAAACAAAGTACTACCAAATAAAATATATATGCTTTACTTACTGTAAAGCATATATATTTTACTTACTTTTGTTTACTTACTTACTGTCAGTAAACAAAATCGGAGCTTGATAGTTTACATGTCACAGTGACCCCGTGCATGAACCATGTGAGACCATCAGGCCCTAAAATACCAATTCAAATCAGTTAAGCATTGTGCTCTGAAAATCTGTTACCCAACCAAATAAAAATTTTAAAAATCAATGTTATGGAACTCTTATTATTAAACTTGCTGTAATGCAGGCATACAGAGTGCTCCAGGCCAGAGTGCATTGTATCAGTTGGGTCTGGGGTACAGCACAGCTGTTTTCAGAGCCCTGGAGCAGCACCAAACAGGGCAAGAGGCTACAAATTGCAGGAGTTTTGAGAGTCATTAAACCCACAGATCTCAACGTGTGAAGGGCTGGATCAGAAGTCCTAAAGAAGTCTTATACTCCTAGGATGGGCAATATGAGCAGCTTTGAAGGGCACTTAAATAAACGCCTAATGCAAAGCATTATCCCTGCTGTTTTCCATCCAGGCTTAACTTCAAGATCCAACACCTCAATTATGCCTCAAGGCTAAAATGTAAGACTTACTTGCAGTCCTAACCTGTAAACGTCCCTGGGAACAAAAGGATGACCTTGATTTTATATGACTCTTCTATTTTAACTCCAGAAGTTGGAAATGTGTTTATTTCACGTGACCCCACAGCTGAAGCAAATGCAATACCTTGCTTGCTGTTCAGCTTTTCCTTCGATGCAGCATTTTAGCCTAAGGCCTGATTAGGATTCTTTTAGGGTGATTGGATATGGTAAGCTCCTGGAATAGCACTAAGCCAGTATAATTGGAAGAGGTCTTAGAAGAGATACAGCTTCTTAATGACATATGGTCAAAAGGTTACTTTGAAAAACAAGAGGTCTTTCTGACTTCAGTTTGCAGGTCTGCAATTTCTTCTGGACTCAACCTGTGGTTCTGAGACTTTCTTCCAAAGGATAGGAAGCAAAGGAAGCAAAGCTTTTGAATACTTACTTTACGTCACAGAATAGTGTATTGGAGTACTGAAAATAGCATTTTAATGCCTGGGACCACTGTATTTTACTGCTTAATGTTATATATCAGTTATTAATTTCTGATACATAATATATAATATACATGAACCACAATTTCATTTACCATTGAACTGAAATAATCATAGAATATATAAGATAAAGCACAGAATAAAATTCTGTGATAAGACAAAATAGGTTAAGAAAAAATAATTTTATACGTTCCTGAAGACAGATACCATTGATATTGCAGGGAGAGGCAGCTGTAAATGAGAATTACTAATACTGATCACATTTAAAGGTATGATTCAATCTCAATATGGTCAGAATCTTGCTTTTATGCAAGAATGGATATGTTCAGCATCATCTATATAGAAATAATAGAGCAAAGTTATATTTATTTCTCTGAAGATTTCTCCCCCGAATTAAATAGCAGAAGCAGAGAGCTCTGGAGGGAGATAGGTACAACAAATCCATAAACAAAGACAGAGGTCTTTGATAAAATATGGAGTTTCCCTGACTATAGTATAAATCATAATCTTTGAAAACCTTAGCTTTATGGAAAAATATGATTGCATTTCATTTCATATAGGAAACCTATAATATATTCTCCTCTAAAATTCTTAACAAAAACAGTTGACAAAATCATCTAGGGCTGTTTTATGATGCAGCCTACTACATGAAAGGCAAAACAGAGAGCAATCTGCTGTTTTAATTACATGCTCGAAGCAAATGCAATATCTGCAGCTTTAATAAACATTGACCCTTTAACTGAATGTGCCCTACAAACACATTAATGCCCATCTGGGAAATAATCCAATGAAATAATCCAATCATACCAACAGAGAACTACTGTTAGATTGGCAAGTAAGGGCTCATACACTTTGGTCAGTATCAGGATGTTCTCAATTATCTTGTTGCCAGAGCTAATAAAATTCCATAGAATTCTTCATCTTTATAAGCAACTTGAAAATTCAACAAATAGAGAGGAAAATTTTCTCCCTGTTACCACACTGATGTTTACTTCCACCAGTTATGCCTAAACTACAATGAAAGATTCAAAACTTTCCATATTTGATGTTACAATGGCTAACAAAGCCACAGAACTGGCTAGTGTCTCACAGATAAGTAAAATGTCTCTGAACCAGTGAGGTCCAGCCAACTGATATTGATTATTATATCAATTTAGAGCCACTGCATCCTGATAGTTATCAAGAAATTTCTAAGTGCAAAGAAGGAGGTACATTGCTGGTGAGATACATCTGCTGGCAGACAAACAAAAAGAGAGGAACAGGTGAGTGAGAGATTGGCCTGAGATTTGTCCAGGACTGGAGAAAGAAATCTTGTCTTTCTGTTTCCTGCCCTGATATTCTATTCATTCTGCCTAAAATGTCATGATTTAAAATTGCATGTATAGGTCCCTACCCACTGGCCAATGCAACGGGGTTTTTTTAAAAATTTATTGTCTTTGAACAAAAAAAGTGAGATCAGACTCCAACTATTTGATTCATAGGAATTCAGGGCAGCTAGCAAAGTTTTCCATTTCCATGGTAGGCTTTTTGCTTGTTTGAATGTTGATTCTAGACACCAAGAAAACATTTAGTTAATTCCTCTAAGGTCTTCAGCAACCAGCAGAAGATAATATCTTGTATTCATTTTAACCTTAAAAAGCAAGGGTTTTCATGAAACTCAAGCACTCATCAGCAAAGTGCAAACTGTAAAGGAGCATTTTATTCCTACTACCTTCATCAGAAACTGGGGAAAGTGGCCACACTGAAGATATGAGACCCTCTTTCCAATTAAAAAGTCTAATTTGGCAACAGAGTTGCACAGATAAATCAATTTTCTGTTGGAATTCATAGCTGTGTAATATTTACAGTTACTAAGCATTAAAGGAGAACTAATTTTGAAACACAAAGCAATACAGAAAAGCTTTAAAATTTTTCACTTTTTTTTTATTTTTTGCCCTCACTCAAATGATTCCTTTAGGATATTTTGGAATATTTTATTTTTGCACTATCCTAATTACACAGAATTTCACACACAACATACTCAGAGGCACTTCCTCAGTGTGCAATTATGACAAATCAGTAGATCATTACAGACCAGCACTTAATTTTTTTTTTTATTTCCTCAAGATCTGATGAAGTACTTTGCATTCTTGGGAGACCAAATATTATCAGTAGCCATGCCACTCCCTTCATACCTAAAACCTAGCCACATCTGAGCCTAAGACAAACAGAAGATAGATTCTGACTGAGAGTCTGCACACATAAACAGGCACAAGAGACTTCAGAAATTAACCTTGATAGCCCTTATAATTTTATATGAGACATTCCCAAGCAAATGAGGGACTGTAACTATAGCTCATAGTGTGAGATCACAAGTCCATCCAGAAGTGTAACACCTCTTTGTCAGTGACCAAATACAGATATCTTGGTGTAAAAACAGAGCCAGAATATGCCAACACTTATCCACAATACTTTTTCAATATCCAGTGGTTAGTGGTTCAGCAAATTCCTGAAGGAGAGATATTATCTTTATTTGAGTATTATCTGGTGAATTTTTCTTCTGTTAATTAGCTTTCTGAACAGCTGTACAATTTTAATATCAAAATACCCTGTGGGGAAGAGTTCCACAGTATAACTAATTTTGTTAATTTCCAACCTACGTCTCAAAAATATCATTGGAACTCTCACTCGCTTTTGTAGCAGAAAAAAAATATTATTGACTGTCTTGTCCACGCCATGATGACTGTACAAAATTAAGTTGTCTCTCCAGGGCTGAACATTCCTAAACAATTTTGTTACTCCTCTTATGGAAGCAATTTAATCTCTGATCACAGCCATAGTCCTTCCTTGAACCTCTTTCCAGCTCTGCCCTGTGTCTTCTGGGCATGAGACATAGGAGGGAAGACCAGAAACCTAACATGGTATTTTGAAAGTGTACATAACCTGACATGCTGTTTTGTTCTGTATTTGTGTAGTAATCATTTCCTGCTCTTTTATTGGTAGCATTGCTCCTGCTGTGGCGGCCCAAGGACATATCAAAGCAAGCAACTCGGAAATGGAGGTAATATGTTTATCAAAACAAATGAAAAGGAAAAAAAAGGTACTTTTGGCATGTGTTTCACAAAAGGGATCAGATGATGAAGAACAAGTGTAATACCTAAAAATTGCTTTATTTTATACTTGCTCCTTTGACTTTTACTGAACATAAAACTGACATTTTCACAGAATTATGTGGTTTTTGTTGAGCTGCAGCAGGAGGTACAGAGTTTATGACCCTGCATATGAGTTAGGATTATTTTTTCCACATTGTGCATTACTTCCCAGAAATCAAAACCATAGAATTATAGAATCATAAAATATGCTGAGTTGAAAGTGACCTCTAAGGATCATTGAATCCAACTCCTGGCCCTGCACAGGACACACCAGGAGCCACACCATGTTTTTGAGGGCATTGTCCAAATGCTTCCTGAACCCTACCAGGGTCTTTCCACCTTCGAGGGATTTGAAGGCTCCTCACAATTTAGCATCATCAGCAAATTTACTTAGTACTCCTTTGACAATAACTGGTCTGCAGTCTCAGAATCCCTAACTGAAATGATTGCAAAAAAGTTATTGTCACAGTCACCATCTTCTGTATCTTTCTTACAGAGGTAGTTTTCAGGAAGATAGTAGTTCAGCTGTATTTCATCTTCAATTCCCTTTATATCTCCTGGGTAAATACCATATGGTCCTGGCAGTTTGCTCCCCGGGGAAAGTGAAGTGCTGACTTGCCAGCTGGGGTTAAACCACCACAATTTGTTTTACAACCTCCTCCTCAGACAGTTCAGTTTAAGAGAGATCTTCAGACTCGTCCTAGTAAACGTGACTTTTGGAGTGTGAATTTCTTGGCTCTTCCAAGCTGAGGAAATGTGCAAGAATCCCTTGGGATTTTCTGCTATAACTCCTCCTCTCATTGATATGTCAATTGACCTTAATGACTCCAAGGGAGGATCCCCACTTCGCAGGGCTTTGAGGAAGAGTTTGCTTTTAGATTTATGCATTCAGCATATAGTCCCTAAAACATTAAATGCTGTCCTGTGATTTGTGTCACAATGTTTAATTTGCCAGTTTTCAGGTTTTTTTTCCTTTTGCTTGCTTGGATGTCCTTGAGTTTTTTTGAAGGATATTTTCTTCTTTCAGCATTTCTTTTACTCATTTTCTGTCCAAATCAAGACTGTGAAACAACACACTTAGGTGGAAAAAACAGAGACTTTCCTTTTGTATATAATTTTTTTAAAAAAGTCTTTAAGCCCCATCCCCAACACATTGCTATTTCTTTTATTGTCTTTCTTTACTACTTTTTAAAGACTATTTTATTAGTTGTTTTCTTTTTTTTGACATATCATATATTCACAGTAACTTAGTTTCTTTTTCTCCTCATTCTTTCCTGCCCTCTGAAAAGTTGCTGCTCTTAATTTAGTATAAATGGTTGTATTACTTTACTCTGACTTTTTTATTTTCTGTTGGCTGGAATCCACGGAGCACATTTTTAGTTTCAACTATATCACATGCTAATTGCAAATGCTTAAAGTCAGATAATTGTGATTAACATGCAACCATTAATGCATCAGAAACAGAATGTGTCATGTAAGCAAGAATTTTTCTGAATTGCTGCACACAAAGTATATGCTGCTATCTACACACTTAAATGAAAATCCATAGACAGCTATGAAGTGAAAATACCTCGGGGAGACTCAGGTTGTACTGAAAGCATTCTCTTGGGGGTGTGCAAACATTTCAGACACAAACAAAAGCCATTGATTGAGAGCTGAAGAGAAACAGAATTCTAAAAGTTCCCTTTAGGAGGTTTATTCTGTCCTGTATCCTTAGCACATTACAGGTAAGCATCAGGCAAGTTTAATGTTTTCCTGCAATTGGTTCAGCCACAGAGAAGAATCACTGTCCTAAGAGAACATGTATGAAATGCCCAGCCTAAGATGACTCACCTACTAAGAAGACCTCTAGATCTTGCCTTTATCAGAGACACACAAAACAAATTTTCAAAGGATGGAGTGTCTGAGATGACTGATGTAATGAATTACCTAATCAATTTTCTGCTGAAGGACTAGGCAATTTCCTGTCTAGACTACATTGTAGAAGTGCTTGATACTAATTTTCAGCAAGCAAAAGAATAGCTGTCTGTGGCTATTTTCTGTTCACACAAAGCTGCAGAAAAAGCTGCAAGTTTTTAATAGTACTGAGCTGACTAAAAGGCAGGATACACAATAAAACATAACATCCTGCTCTCCTCAGTGTTTCTGTTGAGAGCAGGCAGTGTTTCTTTCTGATTTACCAATTGAAAAAATTGTGATACTAAAACCAGCCTTGCCTCAGGTTCTCTCTTACAATCTCAAGGCTGCATGACTGAGCTGTGATACTCTCCTATCTGTTATACCAAATTAATAGAACTATTTGTGAAACAAAATGCTTTTTGAAAGTAAAGGTATTACAATTTGACTGATAGGTTGCTTCCTTTGCTCAGCCATTTTTGTTTCTATTATTAAACTACAATTCAAAGGACAAATTAAAACAATTATTTTTGTTTCTGAGCTGGGTGTATCTCATTAAATGTACTATTACTTTGCAAACAATTCCATTTCTTTGATTATTTGTTACACACTTGTTGCCACTATATATATGTTCTTCTGGGTACTTGCTACATCTCTGTTACAGGAGAATCACCTCTTTAATGTTAGTTTTACTTCATTGAAACAATTAATTCTTGAATTGCAGCGCTTCCATGTGTTTTTTCTCCATTACATATATTTGGCTAATGGCATAACAGGAAAAAAAAAAGGCTTTAAAATTACAAAGGTGACTTAGGAGCACTGTGATCTGAAGGATATTCATATTTGTCATGGTTTCACAATACTTTATTCTGACATCAGAAGCTGATTTCCAATACAATACAATAAGAAAATTTTCAGGGGAAAAGCTAAAAGATAAATATTTGCCAGCAACTCAAGGCTGAAGGATTGAATGGTAGAAAAGCTCTGAAATTTCTTTCAAATGTTGAGAGTATTTAATAAATAGAAAGAGATGCTAAATACTTTTCAAATTAATCACACTACAAAGTAGGTTGGGGGTTTTTTAGGGTGAGGAGGAATGGGTATTGGGTTGTTTTTTTGGGGAATTTTTAAAATAAAAATACAAGGACATGAACAACCTAGGTTGGAAGGGGCATGTGGGAATCATCTTGTCCAATCTCCTGCTCAAAGCAGATCCAACTCAGAAGTTGGGTCCAAAGTGAGTCTACCTTTGTTTTCTCTGCATCCTGAGGCTGAGGTACTCAGATCTCCACTACATCTGCCCTTCTGGCCTCTCAGCTCAGTCACCTGAAGGCAGAATCTGGGGCAGTGAAACACCGAGCTGAGCTGGGGATCATTAGTGGAGGAAGAAGGATTAGACAGGATGGCAGATCCCATACAATTTAGGTACCACAATCTTTGTCTCAGGAGCCAAGGAGACCTACTCCAGAGCTGCCTCAGAGCTGTGATGGACATCTTCCCTACAACCTGAAAGGTGGCAACAAGGTCATTTCACTGTTTTAGGGATCTTTTTTCCTAGCATATTACTTAGCACAATGTTGTATATCCTTTCAAAAGTGAACTTCACATGAGATAAAGCAATAGGTTTATAATTTCTGAGCTGCATTTCCATAGGAGGTTTCCTTTTGGTGATTCAGTAGGTTGTACATTTCAGCTTGTATCTCCTTGCCTTTGCAATAGTTTAATTTCACAATTACAAAGAAGGAATTTTCACATCATTGTAGGACCAGGAAAAGAAAAGAAATTAAAAAGAAAAGGTCCCTCATTAACAAAGGTTTTGTAATCCTATCCTGAAATGATGGCTATTGCTATGAATTTACAAAAAACCTGAAAGAGTTTTGCTCCATAAAATGTGGAGATGTGGAGCTATTTGATTTAGTCTGCAGACAGTAGAGTCTCAGAGAGAAACGGTAACACACTTAACAGTATTGAGCTAATTTTTGGCAATAAACAACTACTGATCTTGTTCCTGACATATTTAACCAGTCCTATTCAGAAAAAAAAATAAAAATTCTTTAGCTTTAGGGATAACAATGCTGGAATAAAAAATGTGTATGGCTTCATGGTTTAAGCCTGTGTTAAGAAACAGATTAAATATCCACTTCAGAGCCATTGGGAGCCATTTAGGACAAAGCTGTAAGACAGGTAGCTCTCTACTATCTCAGCACAAGCAAAGAAAGTGGATTTCTGACTGCAAAAGTACTTCAGCAGCTCTAAAGATCAAGTTAAAAGAGTATTTGAGATTGTTCAAACTTAATTACTACGTTTTGTGATGACAGAAGGAGTAACATAGGCTGTCAGCATACATCTTGAAATTAAATCTCTGAGCTATATAAAATAATACTCTTCCACTTCCATGGCACTACTGTGGACTTTCTGAAGTGAGATACAAAGGAATAGCACAGTTAACCATATTCTGGTGTCAGAATATGATTAACTTATTTTTCAGAAGAAGAGGTGAGTTTAAGAATCAAACTTTCAACACCACTTTCCTAGTGAAAATTGTTTCCCAGCTATAAGCTTTCTGTTAAACAGTCAGATTATGCTAAAGGAGCACCTATACACATCTTGCTCTTCTATCACTGCTGCAGGAACTGTGGTTGCTTAATGCCAGAATGAGAGTGACTGCAAGTACCTGTGGAGCTAAAGCCGAGCTGTGGTCAACTGGTACAGCTCAGATTTCTACCAATCTTCAGGCCAAATCTATTCAGGGTGAATTTATTTCAAATTTTAGAGTTTGTCTGCTTGCAAGTCCCTCAAATGTATCAAAATGCTTGCCTACTAATGCAGGGGTGACACAGCCATTTAAAATGTATTCAAGAACACACTACACACACTGCATAGTGGCGGAAGTGTTAAAAATATGGTGTTTTGTATGCATTAGGCAAATTGATTGGCAAATCAGAGTCAGTGTCAGTGCTATCTTTGCATTAAACACATCCACACCTTGACTGAGCTTGGAGGCAGTGTGAAGGCAGCTTCAGCATTCCAGTGGCAATAGTGTATTTCACAGGTTATGACCATAAGAAAAGGTTAAATTCTCCTTTGTCTTGTGTGCTATGCAGTCATTTAAATCTGATTGATTGAGCACAAACATGAATCAGAGCAGCAGTGATGCAAATACACAAAGTTATGCTGTGGGGTACTTACCCACAGGGCAGTGGGTAAGTTTACATGGGCTGAATCACCTCAAGAAGCGCTCTCCTCTTCCTCTCCAGATGCATGGTCCCAACCCCTTGACTCTCCCAGCACCATGCTGGTACAAGTACTTCTTCAGCCATTCATAGATCCAGCACAGATTCCAACTGAAAAAATTGGCCTTTGATGCTTTGGTGGGATTTTTTTTTCAATCTGGGTCAGTCCCCCATATGGTTCCCATGCAGAGCCATGCAGACCTGAGAGTTGGCACAGGAGCTGAGGCAGCAGCATCACTGCTGCCGACATCAAATCACCACCTGAGGAGTGTCTTGTTCCAGCAAAAGGTGTGTCCAATAGCCAAATACCAGTTACAGAGAAACTTGTCAAAACTGGAATTACATGTGGCATTTCCCATAGCAGCAGAGAAAATTACTGGAACCTCTCATCTGAGGCAGTAATGTGGTTGGTACCACCGGACTCCACACCCCCAGGCCTGCGTTCCTGCAGGCTGGCATCACTGAACTTACATCCACAGGTGAAAGTCTTGTAAAACTGCCTTAGGAGAATAAGCATGCATGCACACATTACATACACACACACTTTCCATAAGAGAAAAAAAACCATACAAAACTTGTTTGAGGTTTGTGAAGCTCTGTAAGAAAGTTGGCAAAATGTTTTAAAATAAGCCTCAGACACTTTAGCCTTCATATTCTGACTGGTAATGTAAATTTTTGGATTGCTAAAGGAGGAAAAGTATAGCAATTTTTGTTGCCAAAAAAAACACTGCAATGATCACACTTGACTGCCATTTCCCTGACTGCATTGTGTTTTATATCCTCTGTGCATGAAACAGTAGCAGTTCATTAGGTACGTTACAACATCTGCCTTCAGTAAGAGAGAATATGCTCTTGTATTGCATAGGAAAAGTCTATGAATGAAGCTGATATAATTAACAACCAGTTTGAAGACACCAATCACTAAACAAATAAAACCAGAAACTAAATAGTAGCCAATACATTACTGTGTATACAGATTTTTTTCAGCCATTGGTATCCATTTTATTCTTGACTTGTTATTTTTCTCTTCCAAGTCAGCACAGTTCTTTTCCAGACACAAAGCCGTATGCAGACATGTACATTTCATCCTGATACCAGTATAGATGATACTAGATGATACCAGCATAGATAGCAGTAGATGATATCTCTGGAGCAGATCAGAAGCTGAAGGAAATTGGCTTCAATGTACCTCTGACAGTTTATATCAGCTGAGAGACAAGATTGCTCTCTCTATGTGAAATGGAGTTTCAAAGACACATCAGAGCACTTTTATAAAATGGCCTCAGTTTCTTCAGCAAAGAATTATCTTTATACTCCCCATCTCTCCAATAGGTGATTTTCTACTTTTTATTTCATTTCTTCTAGCAGTTAATTTTGTTGATTTTTTCCTCTTCAATTTTTTTGTGATATGAAGTTGAATTTGACTTGCCTTGTTAAGGTTTGTTTGGGCACTTAGATACAAAAATTTATTTAGGCCTCTGCAAATAATGCACGTGTACCTAGAATGTACACACATACTCCCTATAGCCTACAGGATCACTATCCAATCCAAATGGTTCTTAAGAACTGTCATACATTGAATGTGGAATTATTCAAACACCAAAACTCCCTGAATACATGAAACATTCACCTGTCTAATGTTCAGGATCTAACCAGGACTTACAGTCTCAAAACTTCCACAGATGAAGCACTTACCTGTTGGTTTTTTTTTTTTTAATAACTCATTCTCTCAGGAAATGGATACATTTGATTCAACACCTTCTCAGAGTTTCCAGACCTCCATCTCTCACACTCAAGGAAATGTTCTGACCAGGCTAGAGAGCCTGGAGTGTGCAGCTATGATGGCTGTGTGTCCCCTGCACTGCTGATGGAAGTAAGGCACTGTGCACAGGCTGGCTTGGTTCCTCTGGGGCTGGAGCACATTCCTCTGCAGCTGAGAGGCAAAGACATGCAGCAGCAGGAGAGGATCCAGAGCGGTTTCCTCCTTTCTGAATCAGTGGGAGATTCTGCATTTTGTGGGAGACTCCCAGCCTGCCAGAGCTACCTTAAGGCAGCCTCTGACCTGGAGACTGGCTCACTCTGCATGGCACAGGTCAGGGATGCTCCAGAGCAGACGTACAGGACTCCACACTATTTCCAGCTCTAACACAAAACCAGAAAGGCACACTATTTCACGGACCTTAAAGGCTAAGATGCATTCCGCACAGGAATTTTTCTGGAACAAGATTTTGAACTCTAATTTCCTCATTTGGGTCTTATTCACTTTCCATAGTTATCTCCATCCATTATCCAGACAGCTCCATGTAACAGGAATCTGAAAGGCTTGTTTTACGATCTAAATTCAAGATAATTCTCTGTCCATCACACAAAATTTTCTATACTTGGTACTCCTTGATTTCTAAAATGCAATGATTATTTTTTTACTTTTTATTGACCTGTGTTGGTTACATGAGCAAGCCTTTTTTTCAAATACAATTAATTACTTACCCAAGTCTTTCTGATTTCTGGATTCCTGGCAAAATGTTTTAAAGTCTTTAAAATACAGCAGTGCACCAAAGTAGCTGAGCACACACTGAACCTTAAGCATCCTCTCAAGGCAACCTCTCTTCAGAGGGGCTCTTAAGAAACATGGTTTAAGTACATGTTAACAACTGGTTTGCTCAAGAGGGGATATACTGCAACAGATCCCATCCTGCTCTGCTTAAAGCCAGTATAAAAGGATATTATCTAAAGCAGTGACTATTGAATTAGTCTGTTAAACTCCGTGCTTTGAGACTAATCTGGGAAAAATTCTGATGTGGTTAATTTGACCATAACTCTTCAGAAACTCATAAAACTTTTTTCTTACATGTTAAAATACAAAGTATCTTATATAATGAAAAATAATTTATACCATCGTTTTCTTGAATGTAATTGCATTAAAAAAAAAACAAAACCAAAAACCAAAACCAAACCAACAATGTACAAGGAAGCTTCTTGTCTTTAGGAGGTCTTAAAATAATTAATTATATGAATTTATATCATCTTTGTTGAGCAAATATATTAGAACAAACTTTGTACCATGATCTGTTTGGAACAGAATGATTAATTCCAGGTACACTGGCTGAGATCACCAATGCAAACTACTCTGATGGTACAACACCACCTGTGACTTGAATAAATTTGAAGTCTCCTGATAAATAAATGGGGCTTTAGACTAATTAATACTTGTGAAGTGCCTTGACTGCCTAGGATGAAATCTGTCAAAAGAGCACATGCTTTTTTCTTATTATTTTGAACAACAAAAAGAAAAGAAATTTACAGAATTACAAGTAAGTGATTGCTAATCAAGATCTTTAATTAATAAAGAATAACAGGAATTTTCTGCACTATGTCTGTAAATATCTGCAGAAGAAACAAATGTTTAGGGTTTTGTTTAGGGTTTTATGCACAGTTATTGATCTCTACTAGAAGTGTCATGGGATCCTTAGCTTGACTCTCATTTCTCCTCAGCTACAGCCTATTTTTCATAGCATGTGTAAGAGGTTCTAAATCTGCTCTATTAAAACTAAAGAGACTGATGTTCATACATTAATATGTTCCTTTAACCACTGGGAATATATATCTGTTTAATGTATAGAATATAGGGACATTTGATATTTGTTTAATGGCCATGTCCAAAGATCTCTTTGCTAGTCGGTTCAATGTATTCTGTTCTAATTTATAAAAAAAATAAGGTCTTCTCAGCAGAACTTGTATTCCCATGTTCATTTTCCCTTTCCCCACATGCTCATGTCAAGATTCAAACATTAGGCTTCACCTGAGAGTGACAACTGTGCACACCCTTTTACTGAAAGCTAATGAACCATCACATCCTATTGTGTAATTTTCTCACCATTCTTTGAATTCTTCAGGATGAAGGTGAGGATGGCTGTATAGCAGGCTGCCTGTAAACCTGCAGTCAAAATGGACCATCTGTGCACCTGGATTTGGAGACAAATGCTTTTACTTTCTTTTTGTAAATTCTTCTAAACTATGTTGGAGACCTCGCACTGAAACTTCAACACTGGCTCTCTGTGATCTACACCATCTGTCTTTTGGCAACCTGTCCCTGACACTGAATATCACTGATGTGATCTCTCATGTGTTTCTATACCATGATGTGCATGAGATGCAATATAGACTTTAACCCAAGAGAAAGCAAACCTTGCTTTTGTCCACCACTATTATGCACGGTCTTCCGAAAATGGGGCAGGTTATTATAGTGAGTTTAAACTCTGAGATATTTTTTTCCTAGAATTTAGACAGCAAAGACTTGGCCAGTGCAGTCTACAAGACAGTACACAGTTTTCCTGCTTTGGACATAATCTACCTCCTAACTGCAGCAGTCTGAGGAAGATCCATATAGAGGAACCTGACATTCACTGTAGAGGAAGAAAAGGTCCACAACTACTATAACTCAAAATACCACAGATACCTTATTATCTCATTTTTTCTCAGCTAAGAAGAGGGAAGAACCTGGCAAACTAATGTGCAATGGCCTGCAAAGTATTTACTGCCTGCACAAAAAATTTCCCACAGGGAAAGTTCAGGCTTTCAAGAAGAAATCCTGCAGGAAATAGCTCCTTATCCAGCCACAAACACCACTCACAAAATGCAGCTCTGTTGCTAAAGGGATCCAACATTACAGAGAAATTTATTTGTTACAGAGATTTTCTAACCTCTCTCTGTTTTCTGCAGATCTGTGCAGTTTTTACTGTATCTGTGGGTTAAAGGAATCTTGGGCACTTGCTGTATCAACACCCAAACTCTCAAGCTTCAGCTCTCTTATCTAAAACTCATTTTCTAACTGTAAACTCACTATTTATATATATATTGATCCTATATGGGAAAAAAATGGCCACTGCAGTTTCAAATGGCACGAGTGTTCCTTTCTTTGATAGATTAGTCAACAGAATAATAAATTGCAATGTAGGATTTTTTCCCCATGGGTTAATTTCACTCAGTTGTGTTCAATATTATCAGAATTGTTACCATTGCACCTGATGTATGGCCTGTGATATCTCACTAACAGAGTGCCTATCATGTGTGTGTGTGTGCATGAAGACTTGCTATTTTACCTAATGTTTCAAATAAGCTTAAAAAAATACACATGAAGCATTGCTTGCCCTGCAGATGCATAGACCACAGACTCTTATTTAGTCCTAAAACATTTAGAAAGGTGAAGCCAATAGACACTTTAACCTTCTGAATTTAAGACTCTTGATTTCACAGGCCCTTTGCTTATTAGCTTGGTTTGAAACATACGGGATTGTGCTCTTAACCGTGCTGCAATGCTGCTGTTGAGGTTACATGAAGGTTTGGTAAGCATAAGACTTGTCTGAAAAATCATTCAACAGTCTCTAGCTCTAGTAAGACAGAGTAGGTTTAGAGTGACTCTACACCATTGTATTGGAAGCAGGCTCTCTGTTGTGTGTTTTATTAAAATAATTTGCAACCAAAATTAGCTTCACTGACAGAACTTCATTGCCGCCTTGATCATGCCTTCTCTTGTCAGTAATTGTTTCTCTTCACACTACTGGAACACATTTCTTAAGTTTTTTCAACAGTTTGAGTGTTTATGAGATGAGATATACTTCAGATTTTAAGTGGGAAATTAGCTAATTATGGATATTTTGCTTTTTGGAAAAAAACACTGCTTTTTAATCTGTTTTTATGTCCAGGTTTTAAAACTTCATCTCTCTTGTAATCTATTGATTAAGGATGCCACTTTTGTTCAACTAAGGATGCCCAAGGATAGCAGTTTAGGCATTAAGATCACTAACATTCTCTCAAACTATCAACTTAAAATCTTTGGCAAAACTCTTTTGTTTTCCACAACACTAAGCAGAACCTGAAAGTTAGATGTTCTCTGTCCCTAATTATGGCTTTTATAAATAATGTTTCTTTTCTGGAACTGTGTCCAATGCAAGTAAAAGTCAAAGAAGAGACAGAGTGATCTCTCTAATTACATCATTAGCACCATCAGAGTGCTTACCTGGAAGGCAGGCACAGGCCTGGGGACAATCTTGATCTGCATGGAGAACTGGCAGCTGTGACTGCACTTGGCAATACCAGGATATACACCACACCCCTGGCAGCAAGAGAGGAAGCTATTTCTCACTACTAAATCCTTCCCTTACAGCCCAGTAAGTCAACATACTTAATAGGCACAGGGACTTTTCGTTCATGCTTGGCTGTTGGTCTCTTAATTTACCACTAAACATATTTCTCACCAGGTTATAGGGGTTTCAGTGTCTCCTGCTCTCTTCTTTGAAGATTTTGTCTTGTGCACAGATATGGAAATATGGTGAATCAAAGAGCATTTTGCCTAATAAGGTGTCTATAGACCTCATAATCTTGAGAGGCTCCTTGGGTTGCCCTATAGCCTATGATTAACACATTTATTTGAGAAACTGAAACCACCTTCACATTCCTGCATCAGCTCAGGAAAAGAACTGATCTGTACTTTGCTGGATGCCCCCATGATCTGTGTTCCTCAAGTCCCCCTGTGAGCAGGGCTCTCAATCTCTCAATTCTCTGCTGTGTTAAAAGTCACTGAAAATTACAGGCTTCAAATTTCTCCAGGAAGTTAGGAAGTGTTTTGGATGTCATGTTGCTCATCACAAGCAAAACCTTTGGGACCCAAAACAGAGTAGCAATAAAAAAGACATTTTATGTTCCACACTCTCCAATAAAGACAAGGTAATATCTGCTCTGGAAGGAAGGATTCAGAGGAGTAACCTGAGACCCTCTGCACAGGGGTACAGAGACTTGCTGCTTTTTGGTAAGGTCCAATTTAAGCCTCCAGAGCAGTCTCACCCTGCAGCAGTTCCCAATGTGAATAAGCTTCCTGACAGAGGATGAGTGAAGCCACAAGAATAACCATCTGCTGTCTCTCCACAAGCCAGTTCACAAACTCTTTGGGGATCCTGGACTCCTTGAAGGAGCACTACACTTCTCCTGACCTGGGGAAAGCCTCAGTGGAATTTATTTGAGTCATGACTGCACTAAATTTCTCTCTGTTGCTTTCACTGTATGATTTTGTCTCAAATGTAATTATTGAGAAAATGACCTATACTCCTTCTCCCTTCTGTATGTCTGGGATAATATCCAGGCTTATTTCCTTTAGCAAATAACTTTACAGAGGGAGTTCAACTTCCTGGTTTTCCAGATTAACTCAGGTTAATTAATAACAAATTCTTAGTCATTAAATTAAGGATAATTCCTTAGGGAAAATCCCCTTTTGTTTCATCTCATTCTTTTATCATTGTCCAAAGAGAATTTTCATTTCATAATGACAAACCCGAAACAATTCTCTTTTGATTAAAACCAAAAAGTCATGTCACACTTATTTTCATGCATTCCTGCAAAACTCTGCAGGTACCAAAACCCACCCCTAAATCAGCCTCAGTCCCAGCAAACAAACTAAAATTTGCCCCTTTCACCTCCTCCTTCTGTTTACACAGACTGAGGACACTTACATCTGGCTTTTTGGAGCAACTTGTGAGTCAGGCATTGAGAGATCTGAATCTAGATCCTCTACTCAGAAACAACCAGTTATGGGAACCAGAACATTTAGTTTCAAAACATGTATTTTGCATTACAGTACTTTTGGAGGACCACAATCAAGGAATACTTGTGGAATATTTCAAGTGAGTAGAAGTGTCCCAAGTTGTTTATTTGTGATTTTAATTCAATGGATTTAGTGACATTTTGGCAGTGACTGACAATTTAAATATTTAACCTATCTAGATATAACACAGACAAGGTTATATTAATCAGCAAGGTAAACAGTGAATTTGACATACTAGAGGCACTGCAAAAATATTAGTGACTAAAAGATGCCACTCTTAGTTCAAGTAACTCCAGTTCCAGGAATCTCCAGTAACAGGGATATGTGTACATGCAATAGTAAAAAACTTTTTGTGAAGGAGGATCATAAATTTTATGTTAAAGCAGTCTCTTTCCACCACAGTATACCTTAATGTTCATGCGAAACAGAACCCTGGTCCTAATGGCTCTGTCCACAAAAAAATTCAATCACTTTGTGTTGATTACTTGCTCCGGATACTAAAATTCCCTTTAAAAAGAGGCAGTTAAAGCTTTTGACTTTTGTGTTTCCTGTCAAGGCACTGAGAAAGGTGAGTGAGGTTTGGGACTGCAAATACTTTAAACTGTCTCAAAGCTTGTTACACAGGAAGTGAGGCAATTCATGGGGCAGAATACTTTGTACTCCTGGCAGCAACATCTTTCCTTGTTTAAAGCTGCCTTGTTTGCAGAACGGCCACGCATGGGTGTACATGAAAGCAACTAAAGGTGCTCTTCACAAGGTTCCCTAAATACATTAACCTTGCCTTGGAATGGGGCAGGGATTTACTTGAATGGTTACTGCAGGAGCAATTACATTCTTGAATTGAACTCTCGTTTACATCAATATTTAACTTTGAGGAAGGCTAGAATTCAGAGAGATATTGCTTCCCCCCCCTTGTTTTAATTGGTATCATCCTCCTCTCCTGAGATACTTGAAGGTTGTAACAAGAAATATTTAGATCCCTCTTTCCATATTCATTGAATATACTGACATTATATTTTATTAAAGAGCCTCAAATAGCTTACATCCTCTTCTTAATAACCCTATGCTTTACAAGCTTCTGTTTCCTCAAGCTACAGACAAATCCTATTACAGGGAGTAGATTAAACTGGGCCTTGACAGATCTTTGCAATTCACTGACAAAAAAGGACAAGTTGTCTTACTAATAAGACGACATCATGATCACACTAATATTATGCATCTCAGTCCTCTCAGATGCAAAAACTTTTATGCAAAACCCCTCCAGCAGGCACATTACCCAAATAGAACCCAAGCAATTTTCTTCAAACAATAAGCTAAACTATCTAGTAGAAAGAATTACTTCAGTTTCATATTGTACACGAAGGAGCCATCAGTCAACAGCTGCATGCTTGATCATGCCCTCTGGCTCCACACCCACAAGGGACCCAGCTCATCCAGATTTTCTTTTGCCACTATGAATGATGTGTATACTTTTGTGTACAAACATGAGCCCTCAACAGAGGGAAGAGACAGGGCTATGGAGAGAGAGAGCACAAAGAAGCGTTTTGTTCTATTTTCTCTTAGGCTCCACAGTGTAGCAGAGGATAGACCTCTGGTGATGAATGCAAGGGAAGAGAATCACAGTGTGCAGAAAAAACAGTTGTACCCTTTAAAACACTCTGAGCTCTCTAATAATGCCTAATTCACAAGGATTTTAATCAACACTTTTTTAATCAACAGAAACTAACCCAAGTGATTGGGTGCTTGCATTCAGATTTTAAAAGTGGCCATGTGATTTCTTCAAATTATTTTATGTGTGCAAGGATAAAGGAAACTGTTGGCATCACCAAGAGTAGCAAACCAGCTTTCAGGACACCAGTCTGAGAAGAACTTCTTGCAGCAATTCTGTTATCCAGGATTTCACATTCCTGGAGAACACCCATGACAATTAGTAAAGTGATTCCTTGGACGTCACTGCAGAAAAATTAATACATTAATATGATTAATAAAACCATAAAGAGGATAGGCTTCTGACATTCTTCTCAGACTTTCTTCATGTTGTTGTTAACTGAATAGGGCATAAAATTCACATGGAATTATTTCAGGCAGCGATTATGGCTGGATGGAAATTAGAGACAATAATGGACCTTCTCCATCAGTATAAGCCGCTTCCTTTGGAAAGATTTGAGATGAGTTATAATCTCAGGTACTTTTTCTGTGGAGCCCCCAGGATACCCAAGAAATCTTAAATCCCCAGGCAGTTTGAACTTGTAGCTGAAAGAAGAATCTATTCCTTTTTGAGCAACAAGTTTAAAATCTCTATTAACTTATCTACTGCAGTATCTTTACTGTTCTAGAGTTATAAAATGGTAGAGTGGTCATAATGCTTTCTTTACAGACTATAGTGTAGACTGTGCAATGAAGACAGGTTGCATAGAATGGCTTCAGGATAAATATGAGAGAGAGGAAAAAAAAACCATATAAAAAAACCCTAACTTTTTACCATGTTCAACAACTATGTCTGAGTCTCCACACAGGAGTATAGAACCATTTTTTCTGTTCCTTTTGATAGCTATGTGTTTTTAATTTGTGACAGACTGACAGAAAAAAGATAATTTTCAAGTGCTAGTTCAATAAAATTTGGGCCAGATATATAAAATTTGAAACATATATATGCAGCATTATAGGATCCTGTTACTAGATCCACTTAGTTGTATTCAACCTCATCATTTTTAGCCAATTTTAATTATGTTTACTATTTAAGACTGGCAGTGTCTTAGGTTTGTTATTCTCCCCCTCATGCTAATCATACTTGAGTACCACCGGCTTGAGTTTTGTCCAGTATTTTTTGTCCATGATCTTTCTGTAGACTTTTTTTTGAATAAAACATCGTATAAAAAAGTCAGGAATTCAAAGGCATGGTTCCCATGGCAACATTAAGTCCCTCACATTGTATTGTACATGCACTAAAAATAAACATGTAATAAAGTACTGTATTTTGTATGTCAAGGGGAGCAAGTGAATAAGGCCTGAATGTGGGCCAGGGCAATCCCAAATACAGGCTGGGCATCAAATGGATTGAGAGCAGTTCTGAGGAGAAGGACTTTGGATGTTTGTTAATGAGAAGCTCAACATGAGCTAGCAATGAGAGTTTGCAGCTCAGAAAGACAATCATATCCTGGACTGCACAAAAGAAGTGACTGACTGACTACTTCACAAAAGAAGTGGGAAAGGAGGTGGTTTTCCCACTCTGCTCTCCTTGGACCTCACATGCAGTACCACATCCAGCTCTGGGGCTCACAACATTAGAAGGACATGGATCTGTTGGAATAGGTCTAGAGGAGAGCCATAAAGATCTGAAAATGAAGCATGTTTCCTCTGAAGACAGACTGAAAGAGTTGGGGTTGCTCAACCTGGAGAGGAGAAGGCTTTGGGGAGACGTTACAGCAGCCTTCCAGTAGCTATAAGAGAGCTGAAGAACAATTTACAGGGGCATGTAGTGATAGGACAAGGAATAATTGCTTCAAACTGAAAAAGAGTAGGTTTAGATTAGATATTAGGAAGAAATTCTTTCCTCTGAGGGTGGTGAGGCAATGGAACAGGTTGCCCAGGGAGGTTGTGGATGCCCCATCCCTGGAAGTGTTCAAGAACAGGTACTTTGGAACTTTGAGTGGAACTTTGAGTAACCTGGTGTAGTGGGAGATGTCCCTGCACATATCAAGGGGATTGGAATTAGATGATCCCTAAGGTCTATTTCAACTAAAGCAATTCTATGATTCTGTGAAGCGACTGCAGCTTTCATTTTACTTGCCTGGGTTTTACAGATTGAAGTTCCCAGTCCCAATATTGCAGAAATGTGATTTTACACTGACACAGATCTATAACTTGCAGCATCTATTTACAGCAAGCACACACAATCTGCCGGATGGGCAGCACTGATTTACACCAGCTGAGCTTGGGACCATCTGCGCCTGTACATTTGGGGGTGTGCTGAGTCTGCAAAGGGGTAGGGACAGCACGTTCCTGTGCAACACACAGGCATGCTGGGGAGTTCCCTTACAGCTTCAGCAGTGCCAGAAAGAGGGGGCAGGGGCACTGCAGACCTTACCCAACCTCTCATTGACATATCATCACAAATACCAGCAGGAGCAGCAATACACTGATAGGCCAACCCACTTTTCTCTGCAATTTACAGCCCCTTGGCAGTTTGAAGATATTTGTAAATGGAAAAATATATTTAAAAAGTAACTATAAATTCCATGCAAATCAAGACCTACTGTGCTAAAGTGCAAAATAAAGAATAGCAACATAAGCAAAGATCTCCCCTTCATATTGGGAAAAGAAGAAGTGTTTTATATATACTTCTTGTCTTCAAAAAGACTTAAATATAATCAAGAACTTGTGGGCACAGAGAAGGATTCAGAGATATTTTTTCTCTCCAGAGATTGTGGAAACCAGAACCCAAAGTACATAAGCAGTTTCAATATTTCTTTTATATGCCAGGCATGATACCTTTTATATGAAGGTATCCTCAAAATCATCTGGGTATCTGATGCTCAGTCACTGAGACACAATTTCCTTTTACCTCCAGAACATGTTCATACATGTTCATACATGTTTGGTGTCCTTCATCTTAGACCATCTCATCTTTAAAGGAGGTGTTGTTTTCTCATGCCCTGAAGATGCAGCCTGAAATGCCACTTGGCTCTAACTCATGACAAGTCTCTGAGATGCTGTAGTGCTACTAATGCATCCCATAAACCCCACTAATACAGTTTTGTTCGACCTGCATTTACTAAATAAATACTATCCCTGGCATAGCTCCATTTAAAATAAATGGATATCTGAAGAGTAACTGTGGCATGAGCTGAGTTTAGCTTAAAAACAAGCAACTCCTTGCGTTTGAGGTTTGTTTTTTTTTTGTTTGCTTGCTTGTTTTGTTTTGAATGATCCTAAAAACCAACATGTAGAGAAAGGCATAAAAACATGCATGGTGTAAATGGTTGCAGTAAGGATCATAGGCAGCAGGCAGAAAACCAGGATATGTTTGTTTCTGGAAGAGGACAGTGAGGCACTATCTCTGTTACTGCAATTTTTCATGTGTTTTCAAAAGAGGCAATCCATACATATCCTTAACTTTCCTAATACTCATGTTTTATGAAATGAGTCTAATGTAATGACTGTGTCTCAAAAATATTATTCCAATCCCACAGAGCAGTCGAACTTTCTGAACATTTCCATTTGACTGGTATGATGTTTGGACTCAGACAAGTACATTTTTACTCTGAAAGTAGGTTTGAGTCCATTTGCTATGCCTCTAACATGAAACAAGGGACATCTCCTACATGTTTATTGTCCAGATTATTTAGAGGCCTCTGAATTTGTGAATGTGTGAAATTCAGAAGCGTGAAATGCTTTGCTATGAGTCATCAGAAAAGAGAACTGACTTTAGAGCTCTTCGTGATGCCTGCTTGTGCTAATGATGACGGGCGAACCTCTCTCAAAATGCTGTGTTAAAACGACACACTTGTGAAACAACACATGTCAACAGAAAAAAACCCTGAAATGCTGTGACCAGTTGCTGTGACCAACTTCTCACCTACTTCTACAGTAATTCTAACACTACTTCCTGCAACACAGTAATTCTCAGCATAAACTCCTCAGTTTTGGAGAATTCATGTCTTTTCACGGTCTTTGTTAGTTAATCTACTTAGTTAAGAATTTCTCCCATCTATGAAACCATTGAATTCACTGGCCAGGTTTATGCAACTGTAAATATTCATTGAAAGGTGTATATCTATGTTGGAGGACATGTCTATTGCTACTATAACTAAGGTATAAAAAATTAGGGGTTTTTTTTCACAGACCAAATATTTAGAGTAGTGACATTCTATATAACAAGCTCTACTGATATATCTGAAGCTTTACTGATGATTGGCATAAGTTTTCAGGAAACATAATGCTAGACTGGCTCCCCTGGAGTGTGTACCTCAAATGAACTCAGATGTAGAAACATTTTCCCTTTTCCAAAGAGAAAACTGTGATGGCAGCTGGATAGCAAGGCTGTTTCACACAGATGTTATTGAAAGCAGGGTTTGCATCCTAAATGCAAATCAACATATGGCATACTAGGTATAATTTTATTTTTCTATCTTTACTATCTTCTGCTACTGTCTAAAGTTGTTTATAGCTGGCAAGGCTGAAAGAGGAACAAGCTAGAAAGTATTCCAGAGCAACTGCTGTGTAGGACACAGGGATACACTTTCTTTCAAATGGATAAAGTATTTTAAGACACCCCCAGTGTTCTACAAGTCTAGTGGCATGGATCACAGGTTCACCCCTCACCTGCTTCCCTGCAAACGTGGTCTGCTTCAGGTAAGTCAGATAAGACTTACCTGCATGTACTGAGGGAAGTAGAGAACACTCAGTAATCTTCTGCTCCTGTTTGGTAGCAGATAGTAAGAAGTGGTGATATCTTTCTGCTCCAGTTAGCTATGTCCTGACAGAGATCCATGCTAGAGGTCACTTAAGGAAAATGAAACCCAAAAAAACATGAGAATATGGGTTTTTAGGTTTTATTTCTGTCTGTTGGAGTTTTAAAATTTTTTTAACAACTCCTATCAGACTAACTGTAAATTCAGTGTAATTAGATGCATTTTAACCCTTCTCACCTAATCTTTTTACCCCATCAGGACCAAGGATATCTCCAGCTGGGATAGCTTTATCAAATGCCTATGCAACTGGAATGTTTCAGTAGGTTAAGGTAGTGTAAACACTCGACATACAGAGCCAGGTATCTGACAGGACTAAAGTAAAAAGGGCTACTACAAATGTTATACTTGTTTCATTTAAAAGTACTAGAGGAAATACTTGTTGTTTGAGTCAAATACAGAGAATGAGAAACTTCTGAGGAAGAGGTAGGTTACAGAAACAAAACTCCCGTGTTGAGAATTACCTATGGTACAGAGATTAAAACTGGAGTAATGAGGTCATTAATTTTATCTTTCTTTAATTTCTATGCTTTGTGGGTTTGGTTTTTATACATATTTGCACAATACCTAACTATAAGTGGGTGCTTCTATAAAACACCTCACAGTTAATAATGGATGTCTGAGGTGAGGCTAATGCAGAGAGAAGAAATTACAAACAAGTCAAGCAGCTAATATGTTGACTATTAATTAACAGGAGTGATTCATTCAGCATTGTAGCCAGACATAAAACCAGACTGAAAGATGAAAGGGCAATTTAGAAAAAGACTATAACTTACACATTTATCAGCTATATCACAATATCTGAGACCTCAAATACTGGCCTAATTACAGCTCATCTGAAAGGTATCAGGGCCTTATCCTCTACAGGAAGTATTAATAGAAAATTACTTGCCTTTCAAAGCCAGTAAGCCCATCTGCAGGTCCTATATCAGCTCTTGCCAGACATATATCATTTTACACATGGGTGGCCTGTCATATGGTGATTGACTCAATCTTGACAAGAAAAGGGATAGAAAAATTATCACTTTGTGTAGATATGACCACTTGTGACTTTGGCAGGTGAATCAGTACAGATTGCCCAACACCAACTTAATTGCAAGAGATAACATTTTCCTCAGTTCTTCCATTTTCATAAGCATCAGCCAACACTCTTATCCTTTCTCTGTTGACTAATCCCCTCTCAGATTATGATTCCTGCCATATTTTGTCCATTGGGACCAACCATAGGTAATACTAATACTCAGTGGCACTGAAGTTACTGAGCATTCCTTTGCATAGCAAAGTAGTGTTGAGTAGCACTCTGCTACACACATGCAGCTACTTGCAATTTCTCATTGTCAGCAAGATCATCACATTTCCACCCTTTTATTAAGGTGATATGTATGTATGTTCAAAGGCAAATGAAGAACTCTTGTGCCAGGATACTGGCATCCTGGATTACAAGCAGAAACAGTGATGAGCACGTGGTTTGAATACAAAGACTTTACCGAGCTTTAAAAAAAAGAAAAAAAAAAAAAGCTTTTGTCCAGGATTAGGATATTAACAAAGTTGTGTAGGATGATAGTCCCTCAAACCATGGCAGGGACTAAGCCAATTCTGAAATGAGTCTCTAGGCTATTCAAATTTCATCAAACTGATATTTTTTCCTCCCCAAAGGCTGGCCACTGACCATCTGACTGAGGTACCCAGTTGAGGTGTTGTAGCTGGCCACAAGGACTATTTCTAAACTTGCTCATCTTAATTCTCTTGCAAAGGAAAAAAATCTCTGTTCTTGCCTTTCAGAATTCATCTGAAACAAAAAGCAGGAGGTACTACTACACCTAATGGAGCCAATGCTTACTCACATTTATTTACAAAACAGATGCTTTCCAAAAATAAGGTACAAGAAGGAATACAAACACCTAGTTTCAAGATCAATCTCTACGCTATGTTTTAAAATAACCTTTCAGTGTACCTGAATGTCACTGAAGCAGAAAAAAAAAACCAAACCAGAAATCAACGACTACAACCTTACTTGAATAGTAAAGAACTGGCAGATGTGGAATCTGAATATTATAACTACTAAGGAGAAACTGTAAGTCTCTCAGTGTGGGACACTTTTTTGTTTGTGTTAATTATATTAATTAGAACTAGAACTTCCACCACTCCAATTTCTAGCAGCTGTGTGGTGCTAGCTGCTATTGTTAGCACTCACGAAAAATACTCCAATAGAGGGCACCAAGAAAATTACTTACAATCTAAACACCCACACAATCCTGTCACATTGGAAAGACTGCAGACAGCATAACTAATAAAGTTATTGTGCTATTTTGAAAGAATAATAGCATGTTTGAAGAGACCACATTAACCCTGTTGTAAAGTATTGATTGCACTCTATAGTAAAGGAAATGAAACAACAAAGACATAGTGCTTTAATTCTTTTCCTGTTTGCTCTTGCTAGTTTTACTCTTTTTCAATTTACACCTATATTTGAGAACACAGAGAATGTATCACCTATGGTTCACAAAGAGTTTTATTTTCATAGACACTTTTTCAGCAACTTGCTGCTTTTAGGATTATAGTTCAACTCAAGCAAGTTGTTGTGAATGGGAAAGAAATCACCATCTAAAACTACTTGAATCCTGTTTATCATGTTTCCTTCCCTTAAAAAAAAAAAAAAAACAACAAAAAAAAGGAAGTAAATTACAATGTCAAAATATGTCAGCTGATTGGTTCTGGACATTTCAGTTTAGACATGGTACCAAAAAGAGGTATAATTATCATTTCAGTCTCTAAGAAAACACTCTAATTTTGTATCAGTGCATTACAAACAAGCAAAGCAAGTAATGCCTTCTGCAACAATTTGCTGCTGTTTTGAAAGCACATGTGCTTGCCTATGTCTAAAATACAATGCCACAGTATAAAACTGTTACTGATCAGGCTGAGTCAAATATTCAGGATGATTTTAAGATTTAGCATTTTCACAGCATTTAAAGCACTGGTCCTCTCATTAGAATATTCAGATTCAGTTACTTCTACTAGATTTGTTGAAACCTGATAAAAGCTACTTTCTTATTCTGTGCTAAACAGTGAATTTAAAGGCGGAAATTTAAAGAGGAAAACTGAATTAGCAGAGGATGATGGACAATACAAACACCATCTTTTATAAACACAATACATAAAAATCAGTTATCTCTCTGTCATATTGTAAATGAACAAAATTTGTAGCCAGTCTCTGAGGTGATTTCATATGTATAAAATCACTTCACCTTTTTTTTTTTATCTCCTCAAATGGTTCTTTTAAGAGCATGATTCCTGTAATTGCATTTCCTTCCTTTTCTATGAGAGTATCTGTAAAGACTTTTGGCATCTCATCAGCAAAAACAGCAGATGGAGAAAGGCCTTCCTACGTGCTCTGTCAAGGGAATTGCAAGTTTAGGTGGGGTTTTAATAGACATCAAGGATTTAGTGACATGCCAAAGATTGCATGCCTTCACTGTGCTTATTATTTGTGCCTTTCTCTTTTAATAGAAATGAAAACAATTACTGTGCAGAAAACATTTAGCTTCTCTCTGAGAGTATCATACCATATGGTATGGGGGATGTATAGCTGACAAAATGAATGTAAAAATGAAGCACATACACTTCAGATGATGCTAGTTGAACTAAATTTATGCTTGAAATTTTAACTGAACTGATAGGAAAGTTTACAAATAACAAAAAACTTCCTATGTAAAAAGCATTTCAAATAAAACATTAAAATACTTGTTAGCGAATTTGACTCTATTTAAAAATGGCCTTGGGGTCTAAAGAACATTTAAACAGACAACTAAGTAAGCACTGTAATTATAAGAATGAAAATCAATAGAGTTTTCCAAATAACAGTTTTGTTATCACATGATAGCACATGCAATTGCAAACAGAGTACCCACTTTTCTCAGTTACTGGGAAAAGAGATTTTCCTGATAGGACATGAAGTTCATAGAAGATGAATGAAGATATTTGTACTGGCCAGTCAAGGAGGGGGAAAAAACCTTTTTGACAGAAGAGAAAATTCACAGCTTATATCTTGCATATTCCTCAGGGAGACATTAAAAAAAGCCTTTATCTGATGACTTAAACCCTCAGAAAATTTACCAAAAAAAACCCCAAACTATCCTGAATTTGCACTTTCTGTGAGTAAATAAATGTGCTCCCAGAAAGTTCATTAATGTTCTCAAAATCCTACAGGACGTGAAATCAGTGTCAAAATTCTCCTTCAGGCATAGATGTGAAATGCTTGGGCTGGTACAGATTCTGGAGCTGGATGAAAAGCCTCTTTCAATCTTTCATGGTACGAGTTCCCTTTTGGTCTTGTAGAACAGAGAATTTCTGTCATGCTCTAGAATTCAGTGAGGAAATACAGAAATAAGAGAACTCAGTATTAGGTAGACCTTCATTGACATAGTGAAGATATTTTCATCCTTGCAGCAAATGTTATTTGTAGAAAGTGAGAAAGAAAGAAAGAAAAAAGAAGATTAAATAAGATTTCGGGACTTTGGGAATAATGTAGCATTGAAATATTATTTACAGTGTTATAAAAGCACAGGGGAGTTGTACCAAGAGCACTGCAGCTGCAAGAAGGTCTCTTGAATCAGGTTTCAGACAGCTCAGTATCTGGGTGCACAGGGGAGAAACATGAGCTATTAATTGCAATATTAATCATATTTTACCACTGTAGTGTTGCAAGGAAGTATGTCACCTCATGTCCAAGACCAAATGTCAGTAATTTCTGCAACTGCTGAATTCCTTGCACCAAACTGCTGCAGAACCTTATCTTCAGGGGGGAAAGAAGTAAAGGTGTAATTCAATTGGGCTGCATGAGCAGATCCCTGACCAAAATTCACAACAGTCACATAATTTTATACTCAATTCCTGAGTACTAAGCACCAGGCATAGGGCACAAAGAAAGGTCTTGAGGAGTTTCTCTTGTAATTGCTCCTATGCATGTTTTTTCCTGACTTCTCTTTATCTTTGATCCCAAGATTAGTCCAGCCTCAATATCATCCTCTCCCTCACCAATGCCTGCTGTCCAAGGGCAGCTGCATGCCCAGACAATGCTCTCCTTTTATTGCCCCCACTCCAGAATGATAATTTAATTTTGTCTTCCTTGAAATAGGAATGTGCTAAGAAACAAATAATTTACATTTCTGGTGTACCACTTCCCAAAATGGTACTAAAGCATTTTATGATCTGTAAACTTACAAATACAATCTACACCTTTGAAGATCTTTTGCAATGATCAGTGTGCAAATAACACACTCACGTCCTCAGGGTGCTCTGCCCACTACTCCTGAACTCACTGAATTTTATAACCATGAAAGAAGAGTCACAAAAACCTCATGATACATCCCTGCCCATTTCAAAGAGCCACCAAAGCCTCTTTATTTATAGAAATAAATGTGATAAGTCCCATGTGTCATCAGACAAGATTGCTTTTTTCATACAAACATGCAGAAAATAACCCCTTTCTTTTCCTTTCGAACGGGATACTCAGAGTAGCTGAAAGGCTTAGGTGTTTGAGTAAAAGACATTGAGGCATTTGTCCATGAAATACAGTTGAAATTCAGACCAGAAAGCTGATGCTCTCAGACAACCAGATCACAGAAACTGCCATTGCTGTGGTGGGCAGCTTTGGCTAATTCAAAGGATTGCATAACCTGACTAAACCTCTGGCATCCTTTATGTTTCCCTGGCCATGCAGAAATACATTGGTAAGATATCTCATGGAAAGTTGCATTTTTGTTAGTTGTGCTGTGCCTGTACTGGGAATAAACAGAGGGCTTTCAGTCTCCCAGGGCTGTCAATCTGTCGTCTTACACACACAGAGAGAACAGGTTTTGCCTTTTAAAGAAAGAACACTGTGAACAGAAACTCATCATTAATCAAGGCTTATTTCTCTGTGTGAAAAAAAAAAAAAGCAAAGTCAAGTCACCATCTCCACATTTGGAACTCTATTCCACTTCACAAGCTGTGGGTAAAGAATACAAAGTAGAACCAGAAAGTTTGTCCTTAGAGAGAGGAAAAAGAAACGCTTAGGTCTCTGTGTGGGATATGCTGGTCTGTGGAAGTTGAATAAACTTGTACAATACACAATGCGATGACTCACAGTGCTTGATGGAGGAGCACTGTATGCAATCCATCAAACATTTGCTTCAAGACAATCCTTGAAACTTTGAACACAGCAGGATGAGTAGATCACAAACCTCTCTGTAATCCCTGCATGCTGCTAGGCACTCTACCTGCCTTATAGCAACAGTGGTTATAAAAAACCCCTCCATGTGCTAACCTGAAATAAATTAATGAGACTGCTTATAATTTATGTCTGGCTAGGTAGGCTTCCACTTTGTGATCCCAAAGACTTCTTGGAGTACTCATTGCAAGCGTAAGCCAACAGAATAACCTATCTCCTCCAGGTGTTAGAAATACAGATTTCATTGTAAATCAGGCATAACTCAAATCCCTGACAGCTGATGATTAAAAAATTGCAGTAAAATAATTTTAACTTAAGTGATTGCTAACAATATATTCTTAATAATTTTATTACTGACAACCCTCTCTGAAATCTTAGTATATAGATAAAACAGTAATTAGTGTAGGCAAAAGCAAAGACTAATTTAGAGAGATATTAATGAGAGCAATTTTTGGAACTTAAAGGTTGAAACATTTTCAAAATTAAGTGGATTAGTCATTGAAACCTATTATGAGGCAAAGTGTTGGTTAAAGACTTAGACTCTACAAAAAATAAGGACTGAAAACTTCTTCAGGCCTTTAATTTAGCTGAGCACAAGTGTGGCCATTTAAAAGAGGGTATCATTGGATGACACTACTATTGATGCTGTTACACATAAAGCTCACAAATGATCCATTCCAGTGGCATTAAAAGCTAAATTTTGAAATCTCAACATTTTCACCATTTGGAGTGATTTAATAAGTATTTTTCTCTTCCACATAGTTTGGAAATGCCCTCAGGAAGGGTGCAGGGGAAAGCAGGGAGGCAGGGCAGAGAATTAGGAGGTCTGGCCCAATCTAGCATACTATTATCATCAGGCATGATGAATGAGGCTCTGATTTCAGTGGGCCTGTTCCCAGTAGCACGTGGAGAACCTCTGTTGCTGGACAGAGCTTTCACTGATTATATAACAACCAAATACCCAGACCTGAAGCTCTACAAAATGCATCATCTGAGTGCATTGAAAAATAGAGGGAACATATATTCTCTAGTCTTTGTATGTGCAGATGTTACTTATAACCTCAAATGCAAAAATGTAGGCAGATGTGAGATTTTAAGCAGACTATACTCCTTAATAAATTAAATATTTAGCACTCTGGAATTAACAATTTAATCATAAATGCCAGGAACCACTTTTGAGCTGCTACCATAGCTAATTACTCCAGTGGGAAAGGAAACAGCAGAAAGGGCATTTCAGCTGTGCAAGGACAAGTTCTCTCTGAATTTATATTTTGTCCAAATAAAACCTGTAGTTAGATGGAGTTCATGGCAATCTTAACCCTTCCTTCTTAGGAACTGAAGTGTTTCTGATAATTGTATTTTTCTTCCTACTGAATGAGCTAGTGATTTTATCCAAGACTAACATAATTTATAGTTACAGTTTACTTTTTTTACTTTATCATTGTCTATTATTATTTCCTCTGGGAAAATTATTTTATGATATTTTTGTCTTAGTGGTGTTATAACTTATTAGCTATCATTATAGTGGTGCCACATGGTGAGTAGTCATTACGTGCTGGCACTCAGGTGGGCACTGGAAAAGGAGTAAGCAACAAGCTACCTCCTCTCACTGAGACACCAGATGAGACAAACATGCCAAATTATTGTGAACAGGACCCAAGAGGTATTATGGCATTTCCCAGAGGCTGAAATATTCCTGGCTGAGAAAACCTGTAGATCAGGTCCACTAGAAGTTACTATGAAACATTTTTTGGGGCTCAGATTCATTCATAATACCACCCTTGAGGTGTCTGAGATTAAAGACAGCCCTGCTCTTCTTTGGAGTATGAGCAGCCAAGAGTGGGGAGGAATAGACTAGGATGTGGAGAAAACCAGGCTGAGATCCTACACATTGCCTCAGGTCTCCTGGACCAATATTGAGTTAGGAAGATGATATGCCCAAACTCAAGCTGAAGGTGAAAACCAGCCAATCCTTCATACAGAGACACCACCTTGTAAACTGTATCAATGTTACTACTGCCATCACTACTATAAAGATGTAAGATTTCTGTTTGTATCCTAAAAGTCCCTGCCTAGAAGAAACAGCAGTTCAAGAATATGATGGGATAACTCCAAGTGCAACAGCAAAATGTCTTGATCCGGTTGTCGAACCTGGAGAAATTACCTTCTTGTAGGCCAAGGGAAGATCCATAAGCACATTTCAATCTGCAAATATTGCTGGGAACCTGAGGACTGCAGTTTGTGTGAGGCAAGTGGCATCTGCAAGGAGTTAGGCAAAAATAACATCCTAAAAAGAATGTGGGCTTATTTACAGCACATAAAATGATGGTAATGTGTAGTATATTTGTCACAGATTATACTGGGCGACATTGCATTTGCCATAGGTATTCTTGAACTGTTCTGCTGTCCTCTAGTCTGTCATTGTTGAGATAAAACAGACAGAATACAACTCAGCTGAGTAAGTAAAGGCCATAATAATAAATAACCATCCCAGCACAGACAGAAAAAAGAAACCAAGCTCATTATAATATCTTCCAGATAATTCTACATAGACTGTAAAGTAATTTTTCTCTTATCTTCATTGAAAGGAAGAGTTTCAGAATCCAGTGGAGGTACGTTTTTAAAACAAAAATAAACCATTGTGTCAGGTAAAACAATTTTCTCACATAAATGCCTGAATGAACCTTTTTTTCAAGATACAACAAATTCTATAACAAACTTCCAGGTAAGCCCCACTAATTCTGGTCTACAAAGTTTTTACTTTTCAACACTCTCCAGACTCAAAATAATGTTTAAATGTATTACAGCATCCTGTTTCAGGTAGCATTGTCTTCCACAATGCTTTTCTCTCCAACTTTTCTGATTTGTTCATATGAAGTTATTCTAGAGAAGAAAGAAATCTTCCAGGTATTACGCAACTAAAACTAGATGTAAGAAATCTAAGTTTTAAATTTAGAACTAAAAGAAAAAAAAAAAAAAGAAAAAAAAAAGAGAGAAGAATAGAATAACTTTACACACAGCTTCAACATCCTGAAATACAGTAATTCAGAGTGAGTCACTTTCCATCCAGCAAAGAGAGAGTATGGTAATTCAGCTGCCAATAAACTCTTTGGGCAGAAGGTAGCCTACTTTGGATAAGATAAATACACGTCTATTCCTGGAGTAGGTAGCCTTTTCCATTTTAGTAGCTTATTTAAAAAACAGGGAATTGAAAACTTCTGCTCTAAAATGAAGGGACATAAAATTGAAAACTTAGGGCTTTATGGTAGATACCTGAAAGTCACACTGAAATCTTGGAGTTAAAGTACTCAAAACTGAGGTAGTAATATTCTAAGAACAACCAGAATATAGCTGTCAGACCCCAGAGACAAAGTCTTTATGAGTCTGTAAGATTTACCTGATGAGACTTTCCACTTTTGAAGAGAAGTTTAGTACAGACTTATGAAAGACTGTTCTAATAGAGAAAGCTTTTGTGGAGTGACATGAGCAATCACTATACCAGACATCAGTTATGACTTGTGAGTCTGCTGAGTATGTATTAATGTGTCTTGATTAATTTCCCTTGGGGATGAAATCTTCCTAAAACTGTAGACAAGATGGCAACCTTGATTTTTTAGCAATTGTTTCTGCAAAAGTATTTTCAGAGCATTAACAATTCCTCAGGTTTATATGAGATGGAGAAATAATTCAATATCTACTCCTCCTTTTTCGAGAGGTCATACATCCCTACCCCAGCTGACAAATTTACATCACAGGCTGAAGGAGAGAGGGCTATATTTTGTTTAGCATCTTTCCCTGCCCAAAACTCTTTTTCTCTCCGGGTAATATCAGAAAACCTCTGTCATGTGTGAACTTTCCATTTCTGGTGGGCTGTCACTGATCAGCAGTATAGCCACAGATATGAAGTGTATATAGATGGGACCCAGTTTTGCTTTCAGTTGGAAGCTAGTGAGATTGCAAAAATAAATATGACTATAGTCCTGGACTTAAAATAACTTTAATCATATTCCTGTTCCCTTGAGTATGGACTGATTGATTGCAGATTCCAATTTTTATTTCAGGCTATCATTAAAATTTGTGAGGGTAAGGTTGAATCATATACTGTGCTTCTTCAGCCTCTTTCTTATTCAAATCATAGCCATCTCTTGGTTATCAGGAAGAACCTGAATTAATGCCTTTATAATGGATAAATGTGCCAGAGCATTGGCTAATGTTTTTTATATTGTCACTTACTCATGTTTGTTTATGCTCAGGGTTGCTTTCTTTAGACCATTTTATATTCAGGCAGACTTCTCAACACCCTCATATATATCAATTTCCAATTAACAAGAAGAGGTGGAAAGAAAAATTTGGATCTCACAGAAATTTGGAACATACCACTATAAAACCAACAGTTATTACAGGGAGACTAATTGCTCTCCTCTAAGCCAAGCCTAGCTTTCTTTCATTTTGGTTTTACAGTAACCTGTATAGGACATTTATGCCTGGATAAGCCAAACAACCATTAGACCTGCTCAACACTACAGAGTTCTGCATTGCTTAAAAGTAATTTGTGATTGATAAGCTTTACTTACTTCACTTCAAGATTTTCTGATATAAGTTTTCTTTCAGATAAGGGATTGACAATGTGCTATTGAGGATCTAATGGTAATCTCAAGAATGGTATATCCATTAAGGGATGGAAGACTGAATTCTCAATTTATTGTACTTTTAAATAATTAATTTGCCTTCAAGTCCCCTTAATCAACTGATAACTGAATGTAGCCCAACTGGACATAGCAGCACTGTGAGAGGCCTTGAGGCTACAGATTATTTGTATGCCATTACTCTCCCTAGATAAATCACATCATTCAAATGAAGTTGTTGAATTTTTTTTCGTCAGTAAAGGGACCCATGGTTTGACACTTAGAAATGCATTTCAGATGTCTCTTTCTGTGAGATGTCTCCTCTACATCCCCCAAATCTCTTAAACTTTGGGGAAAAAAAAAAAAAAAAAAGCTCCTGGATAAAGAGATATCGTAGAATCATAGGAAGTACCTTAAAGATCATCCAGTTCTAACCCCTCTTCCCATGAGCAGGGATGCCATCTACCATACTAGGTCCCCATCATCAGGGCCCCATCCAAGCTGGCCTTGACCAAACACTTCAGGGATGAGTTTCTCTGGGCAACCTGTTCCAGTGCCTCACCACTATCACAGCAAAGAATTTCTTCCTAGTATCTAATTTAAACCTACTTTCTTACAATTTGAAGCCATTTCCCCTGTCCTGTCTTTACATACTCTTGTAAGTAGTCTCTCTTCATCTTTCATGTATACTGTCCTGTAGAAAAGGAAGGCCACAATTAGGTCACTTCAAAGCCTTCTCTTTTCCAGGCTGATCAAGCCCAATTTTCTTAGCCTGTCCTCATAGGAGAGGTTCTCCAACCCTCTAAACATCTTAGTGTCCCTTGTCCCTTCTCTGGACTCTCTCTAACATGTCCATGTCCTTCCTGTGTCTGGGACCCCAGAGCTGGATGCAGCACTGCAGGTGGGGTCTCACCAGGGAGGAGCAGAGGAGCAGAATCCCCTCCCTTGCCCTGCCAGCCACCTGCTTTGGATGCAGCCCAGGACACAACTAGTTTTCTAGGCTGTGAGTACATGTTTCTGGGTTATGTACAGCCTCTCATCCACCAGCACCCCCAAAATTATTTTTAAGTGTTTCAAGGCCTATCACTTGACAATTCACAAACTGCATGCATCTTAAAGGTTCTCAAGACAAAATTACCCATTTCTGAATTTCTTTTTTTATGCACAAAATATCTCCATGTTTCTTGCGTTAATCACAACATGCTAAGCCTGGGTTAAAGGTGGATGAAAAGTGCAACTTTATTTTGCATCATGCTGATTTTAAGTTTGTTTCTTTCATCCTTTAACTTTTTACAAACTTTTTATTCACTGAATTTTAAATGTGCATATTTACTCAATTAAGCTACAAGTATATGCAGGTTTACCTAATAAGGAAACAGAAGCGATTGTGGGATTTATCCTCCTGATCACAGACAACTATTTAGCCCCAAAAGCTGCTGCTAAAATGATAGCTCTAGAAAACCCATCTATATATTTTCCTTTTATATTCATTTTTCTATCAGCTTCTTGTTTTCACTGCATCAGACTAACACCTGCAAGACCTCATCAAACTCAACTAATCTCTACTGTTGGATGTCTTTGTCTACTGCACTTCAGTGGCAATAAATGGTCTGAGTTCATCTGTCCATTTTTCTTCACAGTTTCTCACAAATCTGTGTGCAGGGCATATTGAGTATCTTTTTGGAGCTGTTCCAAGACCTGAGTGAACAACTTCAACTGAGTTCAAGCTCAGCTTTAGTGTTGTGGACTTTAAAGCTCTACATGCCTTCAAACCATTGCAAGCAGCAGGTACAGGTACAATAATCTAAAAAAATTGGGCAGCCAGTACAGCAGTGCAATGTACTTTTGTAAGTCTCCAGAAACTTTTAAAGTCTTTCTGGTGTCTTCTCCAATGGCAAAAACCAATGTTTCCTCCTATGTTTCTAATGAGGAGTATGAGCATGAAGCTGTGATGAATGGCATGGGGGTAGAAGTCGACTGGTGAAAGGCTTATAGGCAATGTGGAAAGGTGCATTTGCTTGAACACATGCGTACAGAAAACGTGTAGCAAGAACTTGTTTAAAACCAAGCGGTTCTGAGAAATTTAATGCCTTCATAATCACTGGTCAATGAATCACTCAGATATTCTGAGTTTCAAATATTATCTGTCTTCCAAACACCAGCTCTCAGTGTCCCTTGATTTAGCCAAATAGTATCTTACAGAACAAGACCCTACTAAAACAGAGACTTGTACAAAACTTTTCCTTTGATATTTAGACAAAATCACTTTCTTTCCGGGCTGGACCCTGGCATGAGAAATGCACAGTACGATGTAATTTTGAAGGGATAGAATTCAGTAAAGCAATTTATTTCTGAACAAGGCCATGCCTTGCTCCTTCTTGAAGGCTATTCCCATGCTATACTTCATTTGTCAACTATTTTGTCTGCTCAAAGAAAAAATAAGACAGTATTTGGTCAATAACAGGGAATGTGCTGTTTTTGAAAAAATCACAGGCTATTTTATCAAAGCTGCAGAAATGACAAGCAGACCCAAGCAATATCCCATCTCTGGATAGATGATGGAAACTTCTACCCTGAGAGGTGAACATCGTCGAGTATGGTGGTCAAGTGAGAATGGGAGGCCCAGGATGGGAAATCATAGAATGATAGAATAGAATAACAGAATCATTAAGGTTGGAAAAGACTTCCAAAATCACTGAGCCCACTCTTTGACCGAACAAAATGCCACACAGTAATCTCTGTAGTCACACGAGCTTTTCACTATCTTTGATGACAGAGGGCTGAAGAATGTGAGCTGCAGAGATACCCCTGCCACTGGGCAATTCACCTGTTGCGTGTCCTGGCACCATGTATGTCTGTGGTCCATGTACCACAAGTAGCTGGGTACTTGTAGTACATATACTGTATGTATATGCTACATATACTGCATATACTTGTAGCTTAATTGAGTAAATATGCACATTTAAAATTCAGTGAATAAAATGTTTGTAAAAATATGGCATGCTCCTAATTGGAAGGTATTATTCAGGTCCACCTGTGCACACGATATACATCAGTGAATCCCCATACTTTTTAGACCCTCCAACTGCTCCACATTTGCTTACAAACAGCAGCTGTATGAGGAGAGGCTGTTGAAAGGTCAGTGAGACTCTCAGCATTGTCTCTTCCTCTTCAGTCCACGTATTCATGGTTTCTTAAGACAAGAATGTTGGCGGCTGATTCTCTGTCAAATTAGCATGTTCTCAAAAAGCCTCTCTGAGTACTAGGCTTTAAAATAACACATTTAATTGAAATTTGAAGTATATTTCATAGAGGTATTCTTTTCAGAAGTCAAAATACAATGAAATGCCTGCCATGGGCATTGTTGTATAACACCAAGAAAACCTCAATCAATACAATTCTCAATATTCTTTAGGATCTCCAGCCTTGAAGAGCCAGAACTTCAAGGCCTGGGATCTTGCTAAGGCTCACAAAATAAATGAGCAGATTTTCTCAAAAGAAGCAAATGTGCAGAGGGGTGGAAAGTTGGATGGGAGCAGCAGGATAATGAGAATACTTGACTATCTTTTTTTGAAAAATTTCATTTAAATCTCTCCAAATCCCCTTGCGCTCTAGGACAATGGTTAAAGGTTCCTGAAAAAGAAAAGAAGGAAGAGGGAAATATTTTTCCTGGTTAGGAATATGTAATTTACTATAACATATCTAGACTTTACATACTGTTCAAATACCATAGGAAAATGTGTATTCTATCATATAGAACTGAAATATTGCTAATTTAAGATATTTTGCTGTGAAATGATATATTGTGCTAGACATCTGTCAGTCACTACAGATATAATTAAGTGATAGCCTGTGTTAAAAAAAATATGTTATGACAGGCTTAGCAACACCCAAAAACTATAATGGGAAAGTTTTAACTGGGAATGCAAAGAGGGTAGAGGCATCTAGTAGAGTTTCAGAACCAGTTTCTTGAAATTGACAGAGACTTATTTGGCACTTTATTTAGATGTTGCTATTATTAAGATAAAGACCGTACCTTCCTTAAGTTCCAAATAGCCCTCAGGCTGGATGGAAAGATTTTACTGTGGGGTGTCTCCATCTTTCTGTTATTATATTAGACTTTCATTTAACATACAGTTTGTTAGTTCAGACAGTTTTTAAAAGACACGTGACAGGTAATACAGATTTGCTTGCTGTTAATTGAAAAGGTGAAAACTGTAAAACATTTAGAGCGCTAAATATAAAATCTGGACTAAAAATAAATCCATTCATGTCATATAGCATAAAAAAGATCTCAGACCTAAAGTGTAAGTATTTGTCAGGATCCCAAGTACGGTAGAAAGACACATACAGTGAACTACACATAATAGTTCAACAGATGCACACATACCCCAGGGAAAAGTGGAGTCACATGCACACCTCACCCCTACCTCTCAAGCCTGAACTCTCTAGTCAAGGAAAAAGTAGCAATCAAATTACTTTTTGTTGCTTTTTAATAGTAATGGAATAATTGGAAAGGATGAACTCTCAAGAGACTCCTACTGGAACACGTATAAGCTGTCTGGTTAAAGCCCAGATGATAGTACATCATCAGTGGGATCCATCACCTCAGAGCAATGAAATAAGCAACAACCTGGAGCTGCACATTCACCATCACCTAACAACCTCTCCCCCACTACAGACAGGGCAATTTGCAGAGCTGACCACTGGAGATAGCTGCAAGCCTGTCATGGAGGTAAGGGGGAAGGAGATGCTAGTCTTCCTCTCCTCTGCTCTCCCAAGCAACTCACGAGTTATCTGACTTGAAGTCACTTTTACAGTGTTAGTTGTATAGCTCCCAGCATGAAGGCAGGCATCAGATACCCACGTACTCCCTCACACAGTATGACTTGGTATATCTTTTTCATTAGCAACAGAAATGGTCATGTATCCTCAGGCATCAGAAGCTGGGCTGGCACACTTCTTTCTTTCACCTTGCACAGAAAAATTTCCCATCTGGTACATGGCCCATCCTTCCTGAAATACTGGGTGTCATGAGATCATCTCACACAGCTCCCATTCTTCTTGAAGTTCAAACAAAGAATCAGTGTTCACTGGAGCACATAATTTTACAGTTCAGAGTAAGCATGCAAGAGGGTTTTCAGCCACTCCACCCAAAGGAAGGACAGGGTTTTCCAGGCGTGGAGTTTTTTTAGTGTTGGGAGTGTGTGAATGACATGGTATTTTGTGTAACACATTGTGATTCACTTTTTTTCTGCTGTGAAAACCTAAGGGCTTGTGGGGCTTAAAGGTAAACCTATCAATTGCCAGACAATGGCTGGAAAGGATTTTGAATCACAGCAAACCTTTGATGAACCTGGATTGAATTTCGAATTTGCAATAAAACCTGTGAGTTTCCAGTGGTTTCAGGTTCAGTTGTAATCATTATACAACATCTCTAATTACACGTTGCCAAGTGAAAAAGAAAATCTAGTAAAAAATAAGTTAAAATAATTTGAGGAGATTATTTATTTAAACATAAATTCCAGCACTGGTGATTTTTTCTGCTATTCCAAATGCTTTTTGGAGTTCTGTGCTCTGGAATCATATGGACCTGCAGTGCTTTTAGAAACAGAGAACAAGGCCTTTACTATAGGGCATACCTGGGGTCTGGATCAGGAGAGAGTATCCTTTGTCACAACCCACGGGTGTCAGAGTCACGCAGCTGCACATAGACCTGTCTGAAAGGTCAGATAGTGATCACGCGTGGAAATGATACTGTGGCAATATGGCAATACTGTTTATTACCATTCCAACTGAGAACAATGATCCTTTACCGGCGTTAGGAGCCAGACAAGTGTTGCCAAAGAAAGCAAAAACACGAACCCTGACTCGAGGATACAGCCAGGTTGTTTGATGCGCGCTGAAAATACCACGCTCGCCACTCGATCCATACCGCGTTTCCAAGAGCGGGATGAGCCAACAGATCCCACCCGAGGCGTGGGGACCGTCCCCCGAAACCAGCGCCCGAGACCCGCCGCCCCCGGCCGCGCTCCCTGCCCCGACCTCCCGCCCCTCCGGCTCAGCCGGCGCCCTCTCCCTTCCGCCCCTCTCCTCCTTCTCCTCCAGGAGCGGCAGGTTCCCCTCAGGCGGGAGGCTGAGAGCGAGGGGCTCGCACAACCGCCTGTAGCTGCTCCTGCGCCGCGCTGAACCGAGCCGAGCGGAGCCGCGCTGAGCCAGGCTGCGCCGTGCCGGAGAGGGCGGAGAAGAGCCGAGCCGAGCAGTGCCAGGGAAAGCCGTGCCGCGCCGCGCCGTGCCAGGGAAAGCCGATCGGAGCGGAGGGGAGCGGAGGCGATCCGGGCAGCGCGGATCCGAGCCGGCGCTGCCCCCGCGCCTGCAGCAGGAGGCGCTGCCGGGCGCCGCTGCGCCCGCGCCGGGC